>PVJD01005648.1:0-111924 GCA_004026545.1 Mormoops blainvillei | reverse complement strand
TAATCGCAGCCATGACTCAGAGACCTACAGGCGAAGTGTAGGCTCTGTTCACGATTATCATTCTAATGGATGCGAGATGCACAGTGTAAATGATGGGGGGTGGGGAAGCAGTCAACTGTCTATAATGCTCATAATTTTAAAGTCTTTGTCGATATTAAAAAATACTTCTTTGGGTTTCTGTTATGGTTTAGGTATAAAACAGCAACATGTCTTTGTGTCTTGTATTTTTTAAAACATGCATCCTTTTAAAATTGTATTCCAGTACCAACTGTATTTTTTTAAATCTCCCAGCTTGTAGTGGACATTCACCGTACTCTGTGACCTTGCCCATTTGGACACTCTTTTGCTGTCTGGGGAATTGCCTTACAGGTAAGTGTCTCACTTTGCCAAAGGAGAAACCAGAAGCTTACCTCCCCAGCACTCCTTGGAGGTAGAGGCAGGTATGTGGCGTTTCACCTCGGCAACAAGAACCATGTTGTTTTCACCCAGCAGCCACAGAGGGGTCTTCATTGCCGCAGGCAGCAGAGTGATTAGGACGCGGTTGAAAGCACAGCCTCCAAGTGTGATTTCCGGCCCTTGCAAAATTCTCTGAATATATATATGTTCTGCCTTGCCACTGGTAACTTAATGTTTTCCAAATTAATGACAAAGCAGACAATAATCACGAATAGGCCAGAAAAATGCAAAAACTAAGTAGATTGTAAAAACCTGAGCAAAACAAAATTATTTATTGTTTACTTTTGACAATCAACATTTCATCAACATTTTGATACCAGAGGAAGAAAAATCTATTGTTGTAGCAATTTTGTTTTATTTGTTATAGCTTTGGATGAGAGAAATAAATACTGTTTCAACACACACACACACACACACACACACACACACACACACACACACACGAGCTGTGTCCAGAAAGTACCCGGCCATGTTATATGAAAAATAGAGACATTTATTGAAGCAGGTACAAAATACAAGAAACATTGTACATAGGACAATGACACCTCAGTCCCCTTCAAAGTAGGCACCTTGGGACCTCACACAGTTCTGCCTGTTACCATCAGCTACCCCATCACATTTTCCTGAATCTCATCAACCATCTGAAATCTCTTCCCATTCAACAGTGATTTTAATTTTGGGAAAAGTCAGATGTCACAGGGTGCCAAATCTGAGCTGCAGGGGGCTAAGTCACCTGGGAGATTTGATATTTCACCAAAAAACTCTGCGTGAGAGGAGATGCATGAGCAGGCACATTGTTGTGATGAAGCTGTCAATCACCAGTTGCCCATAGCTGCAGCCTTCTGAATCATCTGAATATTTTCCACAGAGGAATGTTCAAGCCTAACACAAGACGTGATGCGGATTCATTGCTCTAATTGCTCATTTTGAATGTGATGTCCACACAGAATGTGATGTCACTCAATGGTGTCTCCTGCCTGCACTGACTAATACAGTGAAGTCATTATTGTTCATGCATGCTCATTCCAGTCCACTCTCCTTGACTGCCAGGTTATATCAATGTTCCACAAACCATTCTCAGGAGAGATATTTTGGGAGGAGGGGGTCCCAGCCCCACAACAGGTTCCACAGCCCAGGGATAAGACCCTATAACTTCTGACTGTAAAAACCAGTGAGGTTTGAGTCAGTGAAAGGAACTACTGGATTCCTAATCAGTGCTTTTTAAAGGGTCCACACATAGACTTATTTGGACTCCTTCTAAGTTCTAGCACTGGGGAGCAGCTTGAAAAGGCACCAGTGGCATATGGAGAGGAACTGAAGTGTCTGACATCAGGGTGAGAACTGAGGAAGAGCTTTCACCCCGACAGAAAGGGGGCCAGATGCCATTGTTCTTTTTCTGAGCCCTCCCCGCACAGAGCCACAGAGCTGGCAGATGGGGACCATATCCTAGACTCCATCAACCTGGCTCACACAGTTTATTCTACCCTGGTGAATCTCTGAGGCCCTACCCCCACACAACTTACCACTCACCGAAGCTGCTAACAGTGGTTTTTCTATATGGATGGCTGGTCTTAGCTCAGGCTTCGCGTCTTCCTAAATCCTCTCAAACAAGCAGCAGCCAGCCTCAGAGATATGGGGGGAGCTCGCGGCCCCCATACCTCTGGCTAAGTAGCACCAGGCCCAGCACTAGTAGAAGCCAGCTTTGGATCACAGTTTGGCTTTGCCTGGGAACCTCCAAGCCCAGCACTAGTAGCAGCCACCTGAAGACTGATTTGTAGTTCATGCTGGGTGGCTCTGGGTGGAACGCAGGTGATGGCTGACCCTGGTTTGCACTACCTGGGAAACCCCAGAGCCTGTGTACCCAGTGGATAGTTATAGACCCTGTCAGAACACCACCACACTGCTCCTGCTGAACTGATCTTCCATGGAGGATGGAGGTTGGTGGTCAGTGGTCATAGCCAGTCCTTGTAGCTGACTGGCCTGGGTAAATCCCTCCCATTGACGTGCCAAGAGCAATCAAGTCTCAACTACAAGAAGAGGGTGTACTCAGCCCACATGGAGGGTGCACCTTGAGTATGCAGCTTGGGTAATAGGGGAGGCTGTGCCACTGGACCTTCCAGGACACCTACTACATTAGGCCACGCTGCCAAGACAACGTGTCATAGCAGCTCTACCTAATACATAGATAAGACACACTGAGGCTACCAAAATGAGGAGACAAAGAAACACTGTCCAAATGAAAGAACAAAGCAAAACACCAAGAAAAAAAATAAATAAAAGGGAGATAAACAAATTACAAGATGCAGAATTCAAAACACTGGTTATAAGGATACTCAAGGAACTTAGTGAGGACCTCAACAACATAAAACAAGACCCAGACAGAAATGAAAGATATACTAATGGAAATAAAGAATAATTTACAGGAAATCAACAGTAGGATGGATGAAGCCAAGAAGCAAAACAGTGATATGGAGCATAAGAAAACAAACAAAAAAAAGACACAATCAATCAGAACAACACGAAGAAAAAATAATTAAAAAAAAGACAAACCAAGGATAGTATAAGCAGCGTCTGGGACAACTTCAAGCATGCCAACATTTATATCATATGAGTGCCAGAAGGAGAAGAGAAAGAGCAAGAAACTGGAAATCTATTTGAAAAAATAAAGAAAGAAAACCTCCCTAATTCAGTGAAGGAAATAGACATGCAAGTCCAGGAAGACAGGGAGTCCCAAAGAAGATTGATGCAAATAGGCCCACACCAAGACACGTCAAAATTAAAATGCCAAATGTTAAAGATAAAGAGAGACCCTTAAAAGCATCAAGAGAAAGCAGTTATTTACCTGCAGGGGGGTTCCCATAAGGTTGTCAGCTGGTTTCTCAAAAGAAACTTTACAAGCTAGAAGGGATTGGCAAGAGATATTCAAAGGGGTGAAAAGCAGGGACCTACAGCCAAGATTGCTCTACCAAGCAAAGCTATCGTAGAACTGAAGGACAGATAAAGAGCTTCCCAGACAAGAAAAAACTAGAGGAGTTCATCATCACAAGCCATTATTATATGAAATGTTAAAGGGACTCATTTGAGAAAAAGAAGAGTAAAACTACAAATAATAAAATAGCAGTAAGCACATACTTATCAACAATTAAATCTAAAAAACAAAGCAAACAAGAAAAACAGAGATGGAATCCTGGATATGGAGAGTGTTTTGATGGCTGCCAGATGAGAGTGGAGTTTGGGGGAATGGGTGAAGAAGTGAGGGGATTAGGAAGTACAAATTGGTAATCACAGAATAGCCATGGGGATGTAAAGTATAATACAGGAAAAGGAGTAGCCAAATAACTTATATGCATGACACACTGACATGACAAAGGGGTTGGGATTGCCTGAGAAAGTGGGGATGCTGGTAACAGGAGCAGAGGGGGAAAAGTTTGGACAACTATAACGGCATAACCAATGCAATATTATCTCAAAGAAAAACATAACAGAATAAGTAGAAAATATTATATCATAAAGATACAAAAGGTTTGAATAACATTATCACCCACATTAATCTCAGTAAAAAGAACACTCCACCTAACAGAAGCAGAATACACATCTCTTTCAGGTACACGTAGAAATTTACCCAATCGAGACTTGTACTGTAAAATTAGTGTTAATAAGTTTATAACAATTCAAGACATTTGAAATATATTCTCAGGCCACATAGGATTAAATTAAAATCAATACCAGAATGCCTCCAAATATTTAGACACCAAATAGCTCACTTCTAAATAAACCATGGGATAAAGAAGTAATAAGAAGTGAAATAGAAATACAAGTATTTCTTAATTTCACATTAATAAAAGTATTTCTAACTAAATGAAAATACAAAAACTAAAGATCAAAATTAGTGAGATCACACTGAAACAACATTTTGTAGAACTTTGTAGCACTAAATGCCTGAGCTTTAACTTTTAGATACAAGAAAAGGCAGAACAAATGAAACTTTAAACAGAATAAACGAAATAATAAAGGTCAGAATAGAAGTCAATAAAATGGTAAACATAGATACAACAGAGAAAAATCAATCATACTAAAAAGTGGTTCTTTAAAAAGATTAATAAAATGGATAACTCTCTCACTAGAGTAATCAAGGATAAAAGAAAGGAGACACAAATTACCAGTAGCAAGAATGAAAGAGGTTACATCACTATTAAGAGAATCATGAAGGAAAATTATAAACATTCTATGCCAAAAATTCATGAAATCAACATATTCCTTGAAATAGACAAATTACGAGAGGTCACTCAAAAAGAAATAGATAAACCGAATAGCCTTATATCTATTAAGAAATGATTTATAGTTTAAAATCTTCCCCTGAGGAAAATCCCAAGTCCACTGGAATTGGTTTTACTGATGAAATCTATGAAACAAGGAAGAAATATAATTCTACACTAACTCAGAAAGTTGAAGAGGAGAGAATACTTCAGCATTACTCTAATTAGGAACTCAAAGGCATTACAAGAAAACTGAAATTCTTGTGTACGTAGATGCAAAGTTTCTGAACAAAATTTTTAGCATATCAAATCCAAAAATATACTAAAAGGATAATATGTCATGACTAAGTGGAATTAGTCCTAGGAATGCAAGGTCAGTTTTACATTTAAAAAAAAAATCTATCAATATAATTCACTATATTAAAAATTTGTTTTTTAAAAAACCATATAATCATGCAAACAGTAGCAGAAAAAATTTTTAAATACTACATCCATTTATGATAAAAGGAGAAAAAACCTTCAGCAAGCTAAGAATCAAAGAACACTTTCTCAACAAAAGACACCTACAACTAACATCATAGTGATAAAAGGCTGAACGCTTTATTCTTAAAATGAGAAACAAAGTAAGAATGATAATGCTCATCAATTCTGTTCATCTTAGTACTGCATAAACAGTAAGGCAAAACAAAGAAATAAAGTAATAATAAAACAAAATTAGTCTAGATTAGAAACTGTCTTTCTTCACAGATGATGTTAGTCTCTAAAAAATCCAATGGACTCTGTGAAAGAGTTACTAGAACTAATTAATGAGTTTAGCAAGGTTATAAGATATACTATCACTAAGAAAAATGAATTATATTTTTATATACTAGCCACAATCATCAATTATAAAATAACAATTAAAAATTGCATAAAAGTATTAAATACTTCAGAATGAATCTTATAAAAGATGTAAAAAGACCTGCAATTGCTGGAAAAAAATTAAAGAAAACCTAAACAAATGGAGATATATATTATTATACTTTCATGGCTTTGAAGATTCAATATCATTAAGATGTTAATTCTCCCCAAGTTGATGAACAGATTAAATGCAAGCCAATTCAAAATTTCAGTAGGTTTTTGTAAAGATACCGACAAACTGAGTTAAAGTTTATATGGAAATGCAAAGAATACCAGATTTCTGATTTCAAGCATTCTTATAAAGCTATAGCAACCACGATAGTATGGCAATGGTGTAGAGGCAGACCATTGAACAGTGTATTAGCATAGACTCCAGAAATAGATCACTATATATATGCACAACTGGTTTTCAGCACAGTACTGGCAACTAAGTAGAGAAAGTACCATCTTCTTAAGTGATGCTGGAACATTTGGTTATCCATATGCAAAAAATATTCCTTATATATGATAAAAATTAAAGTATTATTTTAAGAAAACACTGATCCAATTGGATCAAGCAGTTTAACTCAAATCCTGACTGATTCAGAAGTTGTATCTGAATAGTCATACTAAGCCATTAATAATTAGAAATTGAATAATTTATTATTATAATATTCATAAAAGTTGTGTGTCCTAAGAAATGGGACATAAATGCTCTATAAGCAGGATTTCTTTCAGATCAGAAGTAGCCAGAAAATAATGTGCGTATCTTAAATGCTTACAAACTATAAAACCCAATCATGTGTTATAAGCAACCAGGATATAAGGTTTCTATGAGTAAGCAGAAGATTCAGGTACCTGTAAATTGACCCCAGGGATGATACTTACATAAGCTGTAAATTGCATTACTATATAGGAGTACGAGAAACCATTCACTGCACAGACTTTTGGATCAATGACAAACTGCATGTAGAATGGTGGTCCCATAAGATTACAATGGAGCTGAAAAATTCCTGTCACCTAATGACATCGTAGCCATTGCAGCGTCACAGGGCAACTCCTTACATGAGTGTTTGTGGGGATGCTGGAGTAAGCAAACCTACTCTAAAGTACAGCACATGCAATTATGTGCAGTACATAATCCTTGATAATAAACAACTATGTTACTGGCTCATATATTTACTACACTATACTTTTCATCATTATTTTAGAGTGTACTCCTTCTACTTACAAATAAAAAGAGTTTACTGTAAAACACTATGCCCGTGTGATGGCGCAGCGGCCTTGTACATCTCGTGTGTACAGTTAAATGATGGGTCTTTTAATGGCACCATTTTCTCTTGTGCTTGATTTAATCTCTTGTTTGTACAGTAACATGCTGTTCATGCCTGTGACCTAGTAACAATAGGCTGTACATAAAAGCCCAAGAGTGTAGTAGACTACACCATCTAGGATTGTGTAAGTACTCTATGAAGTTCTCATAATGACGGAATCACCTTAGGACACATTACTTAGAATGTATCCCAGTCTGTAAGTGGTGCACGACTGCAATGCTAAATCTGACCTATCCGTCCCTGAGAATCCAGGCAGCATGAAAGCCCAAAGCTCGGGTTGTGAAACCAGCCAATGATGAAGTTCTGCTAAAACTTGATTGGGATGACATTATTATTTTCTTATCAAATAACCATCTCTCAATTATTAGAAGATTTAGGATTAAGCACAGAAATAGTAAAGATAATCAGAATCACTATATATTTTTTTATTCTTGTTTATGCTATTACAGTTGTCTCAATATTTCCTCCTTTGCCTTCCTCCGCTCAGTCCGGCCCCCCGCTCCCACAGTCAATCCTCACACCCTTGTCCATGTGCATGGGTCATTCATACATGTTCTTAGACTAGTCCCTCCCCCTTCTTTTCACCATTACCTCCCTCTACCCCCCTCCCTTCTGGCAGCTGTCAGTCTGTTCCATGGTTCCTTGTCTCTAGTTCTGCTTTGCTTGTTAATTTGGTTCATTAGATTCCTCTTATAAGCAAGATCATATGATATTTGTCTTTCAACAACTGGCTTATTCCACTTAACATAGTAGTCTCTGGTTCCATCCACGCTGTTAATATTTCTATGTTACAGAATCTGAACATATTTGGAATGTCCTTGTAATGAAAACAATAGCTTTTTAGAACAACATATGTCAAGCATTTAATTATATTTAAAATCAGTTTAGAGATTAATTTATGCTTCTGATTTTAAAGTAAGGCCTCATTGAGTGCATATATTGAAAGATTTAAGAGAACTGAAGAATCAAATTATTTAAAAGTTTAATTTAATATCGTTATTTAAAAATTTTAGGCCACAGAGAACTTTAAGTTAAGTAAGTTTAGACCACAGAGACTTTAAGTTAAGGTAAGAACTTTATTTCCTTATGTCAAAGGACATAAGGAGGAAATTGAATATTTTATATTTACAAATATAGTTTAAAATATTAAATGAGACCTATCAAACATTATTCAAAAACTGCTAAATTTACTAGATTTTAAAGTAGAATAGGTTTGTATGTTCAAATTAAAACTTTAAAGAAGAATCTTGATAAATTGAATTTCAAATCTTAATATCAAAAGAGATCATTGGATGATATCTTTTGCACTGAAAAATCTGTTCTTAACAGTATAAAAATCTCACATTTAAGAAGACTTCTCTGTGTTCATTCTGCAGGTCATCCTACATTCCTATTGTCTATTAAATTCTTATATTTTTAGCTTATAAATTATCCTGTCACAGACTTTTCAAGAACATAATTCTCAAAACTGCAGAAAGCTGTATATGTACACATGTGTGTTTCTTTTTATTAAACTCTGAGTTTCAGGAAAGCAGAGATTTCTTGTTTTTCTTTGTCTTCCGTGGACTTGGTAGCGAGCTTGGCACAAAACACACTTTCAATAGGTGCTCAGCAGGGTCTTGGTAATAGCTGTTGAATGAACTCACTTGGTTTTTCCTTCAGTAGGAGCTCTTCCCCAGCCCTTACATACAATTAATCCCAGTATGAGGACCCTTGGCTCTTGCGAACACTTCTTAGGAGGCTCTTGGATGATTAGAATCTAACTCCACCTCTGATGTTTGGAAAATCTCCTACTTGGCTCAGTTCTGTTGGGGTCCCTTATCTACAGTAACCAAAAAATCCAGATAATTGTTCTCCATGGTCACTGGCAGCTAAACTGTGGGCTCATGGTCTGAGCTAAGCCAGAAATTCACAAAGAGATGGGAAAAACATAATATGTTTGCAAAAGACAACCTTCAAACAGATGTTTGCTTATGTATTACATATTTTACCTCCTATTATTTACATGTTTTGTTTCACTCATTAATCAAATAACTCATTAATTTAACTATTCTTTATTTTGTGCCTACCTTATGCTAAGTACCATGCTTGGGCTCCCAGAAGTGGAAAGAACACAGTCCCTTCCCTCTTAGAGCTTAATTTCTAGTTGTGAAGTTAATTTCTAGTCTTAAAAGATAAAATAATTGCAAGTTTTGATATGTGTTCTACAGAAAACAAATGTAAGAATAACTGAAATACAAAATAATAGCTGTCAGTAGCCATGGGTTAGCCCTGAGGTGCTCAGGGCTTTTTAAAATTGGGATCATAAAGGCCCAAAATAATATTTTAAGCTAAGACTAAAATATGAGGAAGAGCTGGTCAAGCAGAGTAGAAGGAAAACGATTCATAGCAGAGGAAAGAGCATCGTAAGGGGACCTGAGGCTGGGTAGAGTTTGTCACATTCAAACAACTGAAGGAAGATTGTATGACAAGAACACAAGGTGTAGCCCCAGGAAAGCAAGGCGGGATGAGTTGATTCTGGAGAAATGGCAAGGACGAGACCCATGTAGTCTTGTAGAATAAGTGTCCGTCGCTGGTAGACTTTTAACGATTTTTTTGTTGACTCTTCTTGATGTTTTACTCACTTCCCTTGATCTTTTGAATTCTAGAATATGACACCAAAATTTTATTTAGTCTTTAATATACTCACAAGGCACACCGCTCTTGCTAGTATTTTGTTATTATGTAGTAATTATAGTTATTCATTTTTTTCTAGTTCAAAATAACTGATTTCATTTTTATTTTTACTATTAATTCTGTTACCATTTCTGAGGTTTTTAAATGCTTGCTTCTTAAATAATTCCTCTAGTAAACTTTATACCAATAGGTATTTTTGCCTATATATTCTCACATTTTCTCCTGTTCTTTTACTTCCCTAACACATATATTTTTCACTCATTTTTGCAAACAAACCATTGTTTTAACCAATTAGCTCTCATGCCAACTGTATCCTACCATACCATTATAGGTAAGCATTTTTTAAGAGTAGTTTAGAATTTAAAAAAAAAATTAATGCTATATTTTGCCTCTGAATTTCCTCATGTAGTCTTTTCTTGTTATTCAAAGAAATGTCGAATTGAGTGAACCTTGGAGATTCTTTAGTCCCCTACCTTCATTTTATCAATAAGTTCTTTATAATTTATCATTTATTATGTACAGTTTAACAATGTAATGCTTCCATATTTTAATATATATATTTTTTCATTTAAAATGGCCTAAGTGTTCATAATACTTTACAGAGTCCATTTGGTATTATAAATGTCCACGTTGGCTTTCTTAACAAAAGTTGAAAGTAAATTATTTAAAACATGCACACACAGAGAAATGGGGATTAATCATCCTTGCTCCAAAATGTAATAAAAACCAGATATTTACATTGTTTGATTAAATTAGGTCTTCTTTATTTACTCCGCCATGCTTTGCGAAGCTGTCCAGAAGACAGGCAAAAAGGAAGCCAGTTTTGTGTCCCCAGTTACCTGCCGGGATCGCCGCCGTCATTGCTCTCAGTTTCAGGCTGAGAGGAAATCGGCACATAACCTTCCTCCGCCCTTCCCTTCACTTGCTAAGGCTGTCCTTTCTTGTTTAAGTAGTTGACTGATCCAATAAGCTTTTCTAGTTTGAACATGTTTAAACATATCCCTTGCCCCTGGTTGTCTAACCCGTTATTGAGAATAAATGCCTGAGCAGAAGTTCAGAGAAATGACATGTATGCTGATCTGCATGTTGCCATGGAGCTAGTGTCTGCGGGCTGCTGCCCTCCACGGCAGGTAAGGAACGGCCCAGTTATTCGAGAAAAGCAGCCCTTCATTTTTGCAAGGGAGCACATGAGACTTTGGAATACCTCCGTAAACCAGTTTTTCTGACTCTACTGCAAGCTCTAAACATATCTACCCTAAACAATTACTAGCTATTCACAAGAGCAAAATCCTGTTGCTCTGATGCTACAGAGATTCTATGATGAAAATGGTGGATTTCTTTTTTAAGGTATCTTGGGAAAGAATAATATTTCATTCATGAAAAAACTCTTCATAGGAAGAAAATGCTCCTACATTTTAAATTTTTTTTAATTTATTGATTTTAGAGAGGGAAGCATCAATTTGTCATTCCACTTATTTATGCATTCATTGGTTGAAAATACTTTTGTATTTGTAAGAATTGTATAAATAACACTAGGCATTGGATAGGAGGAGACCATCAGTAATGTTTTCTGTAGTCGTTTTTCCTAAGGACAAGAATATGATGCCAGAAGTTTTATATTTTCTTTTATCTTATGCAGGGCAACTTTCACGTGTGACATTTCTAGTGACTCGAAAGGTAGCACCCAATCCAGAGTGAATGTGCCTGAGGAGAAAATAAAGATTGTCACCAACCTGGGAAAAATTATATAAAATATACACATGCATTGCAGCCCTCTCCTTTGTCTTCAACATATGGCTTTAGTACACGTGAAAAAGGAAAGTTCATGTTGATTAATATCAATAAATTATAAACTAATTATTGTTCTATTGAAAAATACATCTATAGGTTAATACATAGAATGGCATCAATGGCTCTGAAATGAAAAGTACAAGTGTCCCACTTCCTTTCTCCTGACCCCTCCCAGTTCTACCAGGACCATCCCTCAGAAGCAAAGAGTGTCAAGCATTTCTACTTTTGGTTGTTTTGCTGGTTACCATCAAGGTTGGATTAACCTTGATGCAGCTTCAGGGTCCTCCAGGTCTCGTTTTCCCCAAGGCCCTGGGAGTGGCCCAGGAATGGATCTAGGTTATGTGAGTCTTAAAACTTACACATTTGGGGGGGGAGGGAACCTTTAAGAAAAAGAATGCAAAATTATGAATACAAAATTGCTTGGGTTCTTCCCAGTGCTTTTCAGGAGCCCCTTGTCAGTGAAGATTCCAGAAGGTTAAACTTTATTATTTCAGGGTTAATCTGCCCTTGTTTGCCATTTTTAGATTTACCAACAGCATTAGACAGCATCTACTGATTGACAACTCAGAAGCATGAGACATTTAGTGTACCTACCCTACCTACCAATTTCTCTTTCACCCGTCTACCTTCTAGTTTTTAGAGTTGTGTTAGTGTTATTACATTGATAATTAAGGTTTATGACAGTCACTAAATTATGTTTCTTATCCTTTGTAGATTCATTTCCCAAAACAGTAAACAGCAAGTGATGTTTTCCATTGAATCAAGTAATGTGGTTAGATGCATAAAGAAATAAAAGCAATCTTGTATCATTTAATTTTCCTACTCTAAGGGGGATCTTCCAGTCATCTTGGATTTATGATATCCTTAATTTTTCTCTATTTTTTAAACTTCTTCTGAATAAGACTTAATGGTTGCTATTTCTTGTATCCTTGTTTTATTTGTTGTATTCCTTTACACACTTCCTGCATTAACCCCTCGAATAATTTTCATGTGGTTTTGTAGAGTTCATGCTGTCCTTCCAAATCAAATGACCTCACAGACAATTACTAGTTTCAGAAAGTGTTTTATTTATTTATTTACTTGCTTGAATATGGAACGCTGCACGAATTTGTGTGTCATCCTTGTGCAGGGGCCACGCTAATCTTCTCTGTATCCTCCCAATTTTAGTATATGTGCTGCCGAAGTGAGCACCAGAAAATGCTCTTTATGCATAGATTTCAAGATAAGTTTGACTTAGTTATCCCTTATATACATTACTGTAATAACATGTCTTCAAGAAAAGTTTCAAAGAAAATTATAGGAATGGAGAAAAGGTAGGCAGGTGAGGTAGCGTTTAATTCATCTCAAGGTAAACAAGACCATTCTGAGATGGAGTCACCTTTTATAATTACTAAAAAGCATGCATTTATATGGATAAAAGCAAAGAGGAAACAGCAGACATTAATTACACTATTCAACCAGAAGAGTTATTATTTTCTAAAAATATAAACACTTTTTCTAAAGGGATTTTCTTTCTTTTTGTTTTCTCAATTTTCAGGTAAGAACAGACATGCCTTATGAACAAACAGATGTTTCAAATTTGTACTTCAAAATGACTTCACCAGTAAAATAAACACTTTAATAATTCAATATATAAATTAATTACACTTTCCTATTGAGATTTTTGTAAAATAAATTGTCTATGCTCTGCAAGCTGAGGAAAAACAGATCATTCCACAATTACAAAATACTCAAAATACAGTAGTACCCCCTCCTTGAGGTGTGCATTGCAGGACCCCCATGGATGCCTGAGACCGCTGACATCACAAAGCCCTTATCAGCTCCTTCAACACTACCGGAAATGTGGCAGCAGCTGCTTCATCAGTAGATGCAGTCTCTCCAGTAATTTTTATGTTTTTTAGTCAAAACCTATTCTGAGCTGTGTAACCACCCTCTACTTGCAATAAATGGCTTGGTGCCACTTGTTCCAGGGAACCCCTTGCTGAAGTCCTCATGCAGGTTCAGTGCTTCCTGCCACAACATGTTGCCATCAATTGGAACACATTTTCTGTTTATGTCTTTCACCCATAAATGTAATGCCTTTTCCATGTTAACTAAGCACCTACCATGCACTGTAGCCTAACTTTCATAGTTTGAGGTACAGCAGCAAAACTAGTACAAATTCCTTTTCCTTTTTCCCAATTTCCCAAATAGGAGATTAGTCCTTACCTTTTATCCCAGCAACCTCAGCATAATATTTTTTTTTCTTTCCTTATTAGTTCAAGAACTCCTACCTTCTCGCTTGAAAGAAACCCTTTGCAACTTCTCATTGGCGTACCTGAATCACCATCATCTCTACTCTTGCACTTAGGGGCCATTCTTAAATAAAACAAAGGTTACTTGGACACAAGCACTGTGATGCTGAAACAGCCTATCTGAATCTCAAAATGGCTCTACTGCATGACTCACAGGCAGGGGGCATCTACAGTGTGAAGATGCTGGACTCACTGAGGGATGATTCACATCCCAGGGGGGTACCAAAAGATTTCATCACGCTATGTAGAATGACAGGCAGCTTAAAACCTAAGTATTGTTTATTTCTAGAATTCTCAATTTCATATTTTCAGACTGTGGTTGACTGTGAATGACTGAAGCTATAGGGAAAAATAAAAGGAGGGACTACTATAATATATTTCATTGTCTGATAAGAGATTATAAATTTTTCCTGACAATTTCCTTAATATTTTCAATAATCATTAATGCTGATGAAAGATGAGAACACTACTCCAGTAACTTCTTACTTATTTGTGCAAAAATAATGTGTTCATGACTCATTCGTTATTCCATGGGAATCCAATGATCTCAACTCTTTTCCCCATGGAGGAGAGAGTGGGTTTGGATAAACACAAGCTGATATGACCGGTATGATTTTTTTTTTATGTACTTGCTGTTAGTGCGAATAGCTGTCCAGTGGAGAACCGTGTATTTACAGTAGTCATGAATGAGTTGAAGCAGGATATAAGGAGAAGTCTTTGGCATTCCCTGATCTTTGTTTTCTACCCCTGGTTTACCAGAAGCTCACCCCTCACCACTGTAACTATCTTAGTATATTTTTAAAACCTATTCATCAATGTAGCACATAACCTTGTGCTAGGTCATATGTGAAAACCCCAAAGAAAAATAATAGAAATGCCCAACTAGTTTACCTTCAAACTAGGAAGGCAACGTTCCTGGTGGAATTAGAGGACATTCATGCTGAATTGTGTGGTGTGGATTCTCAATGCAATAAGTATTTATAGAAAGAAAAGGTAACTCTCAGTTGAATTATGCATAATTTAGGGTTCTTTGATTGCTAGCAACAGGAACTGATTCTGTTTAATGAAATAAAAATAAAAAGGTTTATTGGAAAGAGACCATGATATCCTTATAAAAGCTACAGGAAGACTAAAGAGCTGCCCACAAAAATAATAGATTTCAAAGGCTGAGCTGCCTGAACTGCTTCCTTGTGTTGTAAGAATGCTGCCGCCTGGAATAAGTATGCTCCATCTGTTTTCCATGTTGTGTCCCTTTACTCACATGTCAAAATCTCTGGAGGGAAAACTTGACTATTCAAACAAGTCAACTGACAGCCCTGTGGCTATGGTAGATGGGGGCACCTTGATTTACAACCCACAGAAGCAATACACGGACTCCTGCTTTTACCTAGGATATAATAGACAATCATGGAATAATATAAAAGCCAGCTGTTTGAAAGTAACAGTTTGTAAATTACCTCTCTGTTCTTAATTACACCTCTGTTCTTAATTTGGAATCACAAAATGACAATCCAAAGAATGCAAATTGACACAGATTTCCCACAATATTTACAACTATAAATGGAATGATTTATTTACAACTCCAGATGATGGTTTGAAGGCAACATTTCTGAATTGGAAAAGGGACTGTTTGACTTTGATAAGTTATTTACAAAGCTCCTAGTTTCCTGCCTTGCAGAATTATTGTGCAGACTAAGGCCAATTCATGTAAGAGTCTATCACTTCAGATGCACAAAATATGTGGAGACATTTTTATTATTATCAAATGAGCAAACCCATCTAAAATAGACATATCCAATGAGGTAGATAAGATTCTACTCTTCTGTTAAATAAGTTTTCTTAGGCTTCTGTTCAGACTTGCTAAAAATTATTAATCTAATACATTTCATTTAAATCCTTATTGAATGAGAAAAAGAGTAAATTATTTAAATAGAAAGAAAAATATATAGGAGTTAGTTTTTTTAAAAAATGATTTATGGGAAGAAAATTTAATTTAATATAGCCTTTTTTGAGACATGTTTGTTTTTTTGTTTTTTTTTTGGTTTTGTCTTTTTTCATTTCTTAAAAAAAATTTTATTATATTTTTCCCATTATCATTTAGTCTCCTTATACTCCCATCCCCTCTTTTTGCATTTTAAGGTGACTGATAGTTTGAGATTAAGTTTACAAAAGTATAACATGACACCTGATATGGCATGTTATACTAATTAGACTGTGACCTTCATCATCCATTGTTCTGTTACCATATCAAGTGCTACATTCTAAGTATCTTATTGGTGGTAACCTGTACATTGTTATGTTTGAACACTGGTAGTCCTGAAATCTAACAGTAAGCAAGGAAGACATTTTGTTGTGGTAGTAGTACTTATCATTGATTTTTACATTGAGGAGCTAGATATATTTGCTGGTACAAAATGAAAGCAGGGTGATATATATCTGGGACCTACAGGATGCTTAGAGGATGCTCACTGGGTGTCTTTTGGTGCTACCATGACCAGTGAAAATTGTGGATGGAAAATTGTCACAACCACAGCCCGACAAGCACAAGAAAAATCAAGGGCACAGACCCCTTGAGAATGAAGGCCTGGGTCACCCCAGAAGGCAAGCAAACATACCAACGAAGGTACGGGTCTAGGGTGAGGGAATTCTAAATTGGTGCTGGGGAATAAATAATACTTATTATGGCCTTGGAACCAGGTGTAGCACTAGGCATTGCATCTTGTTTCACTGACCTTGTTACATTCAGTCTTTGCCCAGACTAAAGGGGATTCTATTACTGACAGGTTTTAATGGAAGAGAAAGGGAGATATGAGTGGTAGGCACAGAGAATGGTCTGTATTAGAAGAACTCATGTGCCGTTTCTAATTCTCTTATTCTGATCTTAGCTGTGGAGGCTAGTTCCCATGAAGACTTCAACCAGATCCATTCAGGTGCAGCCGGCTGGCACATTGCCTCAGGCCGGCTCTGGGCACCTCTCACTTCCTGCTAGAGGGCTTCTATCATGTCGGGTCATTAGACGTCACAGGATTCTCAGAATTCATGCCTGGGTAACTAAGCTCAGAGGTGTTAATGCCCTGTGGCTTAGCCCTTGACCAGTGGAAAAGGGAGGTCATTGATCAATGCTTTCTCCGTCTTCCCCCAGTGGATGATTCTGACATGCATCTCATGAGGTTTTGGGTTTCGTTGCATGACTGAGCTCCCTGTCATCCAGAAGTGGTAGCTGACTCAACATGCATTCCTCTGTTGGCTTTCTCTTCCCTGTTTTCACTCTCTCTGATGCTCAAGGCTCTTCCCTGAGATAGCATTCTCAAATAAATTTCTTTCCAATTGCTTCCCTCATTTGCTACTTTTGAAAGAACCAAGATTGAGACAAGAACAAAATTTATATTCATTTAAAACCTATTAGGAATTTACTGTGGCTCAATGGTTGCTTTACATATGTTTTATTTACTTTTAAACTGATAAACTTATTCATAAAAAATGTGTACACCTGGACTATTTTAAAAGCAAATATCTGATATTTTATTATTTCATCTAAAATTTGTTAATGTGTAAATCATATAAGGCCTTTAAAAATATAACTACAATCCCATGATCACATTCCCCAAATTAACAATATTTTCTTAATATTAGCTAATGCCTAATATAATTTTAGTTTTCCTAATAGTGTTATAAGTGTCTTTTTACAGTTAGTTTATTGGAGTCTGGATTGTAATAAGGTCATATATTGTATTTGGTCAGTATGTGTTTTACAACTCTAATCTGTAGCAGTTTCTCTCTCTCTCTCTCTCTCTGCTTCCTTCCTTCCTTCCTTCCTTCCTTCCTTCCTTCCTTCCTTCCTTCCTTCCTTCCTTCCTTCTATTTATTTACTAAAGAAGTTGGATCATGTGTTCTGTAGAATTTCCCACAATTTCTGACAGGATTTGACTGATTGTTTCCTCAAAGTTCACTTTAAATATCTACCTTAAAATATAATTACATATTCTCTAAAACATTTGCTCTGCAAATTGTGCATTGCTGTTTACTTTGAGAATGATTTCTATCTCCGCTTCCTTGGTGCTGACTTTCTGATTTCTGACTTGAGTGTTTTGCATTTTCTAATGTGCTGAGGCAAAGGCAAACTCATTTCCTGTTCACTTGAAGGAAAGACTTACTTCTTTATTATATCTATGCTGAAAGTGTACTTCTACATAGAGAAGTACATGTTTATCATACCTCATCCATAATAATTTGAGGTGTCATACAAATGTTCACACAAATCAAGAATTTTAAAATGATGTAAGGGGAATTAAAGGCAAAAGAGACACCAAGGTAGGAACAATAAATGTAAAATTTTAGGTGTCACTCTCAATAGAACGATGGGTACCAAGATGCTTCGTGTAGGACACTGTTGGTCGTTCTGTATGAGTGTAACATGTCAATGGCAGTACTGTTTTTTCACCACTATATGACAAGGCTAATAAACAGTATCTCTGGCTCATAGAAGGAGTCAAAAACTAGTTGTCGACTGACTATTTTATGCTCAATCATCCAATCTCTATATGTGACTGACTTGTGAGCCACACAGACAATTTAAAACATAAATTCAATTAAGTATGCATTCTTGGTATAGTTCTTCCGTAAATTAAATGTGAAGACATTGTCAGTACATAGCGTGTAAGAATAAGCTCAGTAAGTTTCAAAGGCTTAAGTTTAAGGGTAACACAGGAAAGAAAGTTATTTTTAAAGCCTAGAAAGAACAATCACTGCTTTTTCTCCATTAAAGAAAGTATGACAGTTATAAGAGTATGGCAATAACGCAAGAATAAGGAGTATCGAAGTAAAGTGATGATGACATTTTGCCTTGGAGCTGGAAAAATGTGTCCTGTGATAAACAAAGAACAATAGAGTCTTCAGATTATATTCATATAAGTAACTTGTAGCTGAAGGTCATCCAGAGAAGTAGGAATACTTCTGATCCAAGTTATACATGTCCCTGAATAATACCTATTTTTATTTTATAGAAAAACAGATCACTGAAAGCTCATTTAAAAACACCGTAAAGCACAGGACAGACCATTTTTAATTGAAACAAAATGGAAACATGAAAGTGTTTTAAAAATACATTCAGACAAAATAGGATTTTAATGGTTAGACATAGTAAAATGAACCTACCAATTTTGTTTCTCGTTAGAACCATTGGAGAGTCAGGAGGGTTAAATAAAATTGGCATCAACAAACGTTTCAAAAGAGAAAATTAAAAAGAAAGTACTTTTAAATGTAAATTGCTATATAAATAGAAAATAAAATTTATACTCAGCTCTTACTCTATACTTAGCTTTGTCAGGCACTGAAGGCAAAAAAACAAAACAAAACAAGCAAACAAATAAACCAACCATAGCAGTTAGTTGTTGCCTAAGCATGACCGATGAGAACCCTCTCTCACTGTAAATGTGTCATCAACTTTTCTGGAAGACTCTTGACCCCTTGTTTCACTATTTGGACCAAGATATTCTGGTGCCCAGGGATTTTTATTTTCATGCCCACACAAATGTTTATGAACTGAACCTATAAGTCTACCTCAAATATTTTTTTCACTAGCACTTACATATGTGACAGATTGCAAAAATGAGGAAAAAAAAACCATCTAAAATTTAATGAAATAACTTCGATAGTACACTAAGGCTTCTTCTCTAAGAATTAACCAAACTGAAACCCAGATATTTAGTAGATTCCTTTTATGAAGGGGCATTTTCAGGGACAGAACAAAAACTCTGGGTTCTTATGTTACGGTGTGGTTGGCCATATATTTAAGTCAAAAATTTAGTTGATTCAAGGTATCCCTGTATTCATTAATTCAACAAACTTTTATTGCTCATTATTAAAGCCAAACACTGTACTTCACTCTAGGGTTTCAGAGGCAAGTGAGGCACATACCTTTTCCTCAAAAGTTGATAATTCGGCAAAGAAAATAAAAGTAAATCTAGGAGTACCATTTACCCTGATATGAGCTGGATTAGGAAGAGGAATATAGAGGCAGCTTTAGGTCAACAAATAATGGGCATCTCGGGCCTAAATTTATGCTTGGGGATGTAGGGTGAGATTAGCTCAAAGACTATTTCATGGGGATAATGATACTTCGGGTTATTTTTAATGGATGAGGGAAAAGTAAGATGAATATTCTAAGGAAAGGAAAACTGCATTATATATTGGAGGAAATCTATGAAATTTCACTTGGCTGGAATGCAGAGTGATTAGTGGGAACAATAAAAGTGAGAAGCAGGTGGTATTAGGGTCTTCAGGCACACTTAGACTTCATTCTGCTACATAGAAGCATTGATGAATTTTTAGGTAAAGGAGTGACTTGACATTTAAAGCTAGGACAATGAATCTGGAGCAGCGTGGAGAAAACGAACGGAGTGACAGAGGCTGTTGCAGTAAACCAGTTCTGAACAGTAAGCACAGAGGGGTGAGGGAGGCCGGTCAGCCATGGGGTGGGAGGAGAAATCAGCAGGGCGTGGTAACTGATGCCGTGTGGGAAGGGAGGGAAAAGAAGAAGTCACCAGTAGTGTTAAGTCTTGAACAAGTGGTTAGACAGTGGTGACCTTCACTGAGATCGAAAACACCTAAGGAGGGGAAGATTGGTGAGAAAAGAAAGAATTGAATTTTGTAATTAAGTTTGAAATTTGCTGCCCAGTTATAGATGTTTAGTAAGGGGTTGGATACACAGGAAACATTGACACTTAAGAAGACAGAGAAGGAAGAGTCCATGAGAGAAACTGCAAAGGAGTGAGGAATGTGGAGAACTGAGAGGACATGGGCCAATGCAGGAGACTTTCAAGAGCGAGGACCCAAGAGCCAGTTAAAGGCAGACTAGAAGCCCCATCAGAAAACAGAAAACATCGGTTGACTTGAGTGGTCTCAGCATGGTCAATTTCAGCAGAAGCAACATTCCAGGGGATCTAGGCCTGAATTGTGGTGAGAAAGTAGAGCTGGAATGTCAATTTCTCTTTAAAGAAAGTTGGCTGTGAAGCGAACATGTTAAACACTAACTAGGTGGGAATATGAGAGGAAAGAAAAGGGATTTTGATTTTTGATTTTTTTTTCTCAAAGTGAAAATGCTGAGTGGAAAGAACGTATGAAATTTGAAGGTACAGGCACGTAAGGAACTGATTGATAGCAAGCTCCTACCGTCCAAGAGGGCATGGATGGAAGACCCAGGCATAAAAGTGGAAGCATGGGGAAGGAGAGGAAAAACAGGAAATTCTGGCTTAATTGGATAATTCTCTTGGTCAGGTGGGTGGCTATGTTTTGACCTGTTTGATATGGTCAGGTAAGCACAGCCTTGGAGCTTGATGTCTTGTCAAGAGAGAAGAAACAGTAGCAGCTGGTTCCACAGTAGGAAACACAGTAGGAGGGTTACTGATTATAGATGTTTTTGTTTAAATATCCTGTAACGACCTTGCCTAATACTTCCAAAGAACTATTAATAATCTTACCGATTAAAGGAAAACACTTTCATTTTTCCTTAATGAAAATGTATTCTCTGCCACAGCTGCTATTATCTTATAAACATCTGTCCATGCCTTCTGGAAAAGTTTGTTTTTCAAATAAAAATAGAATCACAAGCCTGACATTTGATAAACTTAATACACAATCTATCTCATGATGCATCACTGAATTTGAATTTATTTTCAATTATGAAATCTGGATGAAAATCTTTGGGTTGTAGAAGGAAATTACAATTGTAAATCAATTTTAAGTACAGTTTCATAAAATATGAATTTATCAATACGATTACTAGTCTATCTTGTCTTGTGATAATGTTCTATATTAGAACTATGATTTTGGTTTAATAATTGAGGGTACATTGTAGATTTAATTATATGCTTGAATTTTGCATTAAATTATTCATATGAAAGTAATTTACTATGATGGTTGCACAATGATGTGGACGTACTTACTTGATGTGAACTGTATGCTTAAAAAATGGTAAATTTATGTTATGTATATTTTACCACAATAAGAAGTCATTTGCTATACAATTTAATACTCTTTAGGCTGGACAATTTCCTTCTTGTGAAAATAAAATATAGTGAATTAAGTACTTTGATGTTGCAATGAAAGGGTATTTGATTGTTAAATAGTATTTAGAGGAAGGTCAGCAAAGAATACATGTTCCTACCCATTTATTACACCTGCATCATCCTCTGTTGGTGCTCTTTAAGAGAATATATTTTAAAAATTATGCCAAAAAAGTCTTGTAGAGTAATAAGGACTATAACTTAAAAGCAATGTATTTTTTTGTAAGTTAACTGGAAAGGCTATGAAATGAAGCACAGGAGTTAACCAAGAAGCTCACTTGATTCCTCCCCTCGAAAACTTTCTCCCCCATGATCTTAGAAGGTAATATGGTTGGTATGGATACACATTGGACGCGCGTAAGGTTTGGAAACCAGAGAGTTGAGATATGGAGTTGCCTTAGTCTATTTGGGCTGCTATACCAATCCCAAAAGAAACTTCATAACCACAGACTCATTAACTGTCACTTCCCATTTCTCCCAATCCCCACCTCTTACCATAGGCGACCACTGATATACTATAAAGACTACAGATCTTCAGTCTTTACAGACCTATTCTGAATGTTTCATGCAAATGGGATGACATAATATGTGGTCGGACTAGCATATTTCACTTAGCATAATGTTTTTAAGTTCATCTGTGTTGTGGTATGTACTGGTACTTTATTCCTTTTTATTGCAAAAAAATCCCATTTATGGATATGCCACATTTTATTTCACCATTAATCTGTTAATGGACATTTCGGTTGTTCCTACTCTGGCTATTATGAACAATGCTGTTATGAACACTAATGTACAAGTTTTTGCTTGGATATATGTTTACGATTTGGGGGTTTTCATTTTAGGAGTGACATTGCTGGTAACGTTACATTGAAACTTTTGAGGAATTGCCAGACTGTTTTCCAAAGCAGCTGCAGCATTTTGCATTCCTCCCAGCAGTGTGTGAGGATTCCAGTTCCTCTGCATTCTTACTGACTCGTTATGTTGTCTTATGTCAGCCATTCTAGTTAGTTGGAGGTAATCTCTCATTATGATTTCAATTTGTTTATCATTGATGGCTAACGATTTTGAGCATCTTTTAATGTGTTTACTGAAAATTTGCCTATTTTCTTTAGAAGAAGGTTTTTCTATATCCTTTTAAAATTTTTAATTGGGTTATTCTTCTTATATTGAATTATAGTAGTTGTTTATATATTATAAGTAGTTTTTTATCAGAGGTATGATTTGCAAATATTTTTTTCTTTTTGTTTTCTTGATAGTATCCTTTAAAACACAAAACATTAATTTTGGTGAAGTTCAATTTACCAATTTTTTTCTTTAGTCATGTGTGCTTGTGGCGTGATATCTAAGGAGACTTTGCCTAACCCAAGGTTTTAAAGATTCACTCCTATTTTTTCTCCTAAGAGTCCTATAGTTTCAGTTCATAAATGTAAGCTTATGATCCATTTAATTTTTTTGTGTGTATGTTGTGAGGAAGATATTAAATTTCATTCTTTTATATATGGATATACAGCTGTCCTGGTATCTTTTGTTGGAAAACACTATCCTTTTTCAAGAGTATTTTGGCCGTTCTGAGTCCCTTGAATTTCTATATGAATTTTAGAATCGGGTTGTCAATTTGTGCGAAAAAGGCAGACGGAGTGTCGTGAAGAATTGGATTAAATCTGTAGATCAGTCTGAGAAGTAGTGCTGCCATGTTAACAATATTAAATATTCTTAACTATGAATACGGGATATCCTTTCACTTATGTTATGTCACTCAGGACTCAGGAATGTCCTAGGTATGTAGTTTTGGTACATACAAGTCTCACATTTCTTTTATTAAAGTTATTTCCAAGCATTTTATTCTTTTTGATCCTATTATAAATGGAATTGTTTTAATTTCATTTTGAGATTGATCATTGCTAGGTATAAAATGCAGCTGATTTTTGTGTATTGATGTAGTTAAGTAGAAAATTTAGTTCACATTTATGTGGGCTTTTATAAAGTTACATGTTTTTATGACCATCTTCATAATCATGGTCATTAGAAATTTGAGTGGTCTTCATAACTTAGCAGACTGCCTAGCTGCCTTTCATATAAATCCTGCTTCTAATAAAGCCTGATATTGATTTAGGTGGGTGCTTCCCAATCATGGAGCTGACATTCTAGTGTGGGGGAGTCAGAAAATAAATAAGTGTCAAAGAGTGAAAAGGAAAGTAAAGCACTCTTAAGGGTTTAAAGAATGACTGAGGTGCAACTGTAGATTTTGGTCAGGGGAGGCCTTTCCATAAGGTGATATTTAAACACTAACCTAAAAGAACAAAGAAAATGAACTGAAAAATCTGTGAAGAAAATAAATGCCCTGTGCACAGGGAATAGAGAGTACAAAGGCCCCCTGGGCAGAAGTGTTCAAGAACGATGAGGCAGCGTTCGATTTGAGGAAGATGAGCAGTTGAGAAAGTGGTAGAAATTGAGATCAGAAGAATCAGGACATTCCACGTTGCTCTGCGTGAGATAAGGAGTCCATGCAGTTTTGTGTAGAAGCGTAACATAGCCTGATTGAGTGTTATGGGGAGATCAGATTGGAGAATAGCAGGTAGCAGGCAGAGGCAACGACCTTGTAAAATTCCCAGTGTGTAGTCTTAGGGAAACCCCAGGGGAACCCCAAGAACCTTGCAGGGCTCCATGAAGTCAAAACTATTTTAATGATAACTAAGTAGATGTTATTTGCCTTTGGCACTGTATTGACATGTGCACTGCTGGTGCGAAAGCGATGAGTAATACTACTGACACCTTAGCACAAATCTGCAGAGTGGCAGCCAAATCTGCTAAGAGCCATTGTAGTCTCTGCAACCACAAACTTGCATATAAAAGCCTGTTTCACTTAACTACATCCTTGATGAAGTTGTAGAAATTATTAATGTTATTAACTGTCAATCCTTAAGAAGATGTCTTGTGAAGAAATAGGAAGTACACCTAAAACTCTTCTGTTGTTCACAAAATTATTATTGCTGTCTTGAAGAAAAGCATTTGTGCAAGTGAGTTGCAAGTTGAAGTGACCACTTTTTTTCACTGAAGAGAACATATTTAAAAGAACACTGAAAAATTATGTATTCAAACTTGTATATTTGGCAAATATTTTCTCAAAAATGAGCAAAGTGAATTTGCTACTTCAAGGAAAACGACTGACAGTATTTGTTGCCAATGATAAAATTTGTGACTTGAAGGAAAAGTTACAATTTGGAAAAAGTGTGTTGGCCATCATTGACTTGCTGTATCCCAATAGTTCAAACACTTTAATGAGGTTGGTGATTATATGTAAAACTATGCCACTCTTCTAATTTTTTGAAGATATAGTTATTATTTATAAAGATGTTAACATGTTATGATTTTTTTTTCAAAGAGTTAATGTTAAAACACAGACTTTCAGAAGGACAAATACTGCATGATTCCACTTAGATGAGGTATCCAAAATAGTGAAACACAGAGAAATAGAGGGTAAAATGCTGCTGCCAGGGGCTAGGAGGATGTGGAAGTGGGGAGATGCCATTCAACTGGTATAAAGCTTCAGCTGTGCAAGATGGCTGCACGACACAGGGCCTATACTTAATGACACTGTATTGTACACTTAAATTTTTTTCAGATGGTAGACATCATGTTAAGTGTTCTTAGCATGATAAAAAAAGAAAAACAAAACAAACAAACAAAAACCAAAAACCATGGACCTTCACGGTTGGAAAAGATTTGTAGATAGGAAGTGGCAAGAGGTCAGCGGTGGCTAGATCATGGGGTCTCTGCATGTGTATAATGAGGGAGCCACTAAAAGCCAAAATAAAGATCCATCTCTCCTCCCTCACTTCCATCCAAATCCATCTAGGATATAGCTCCAGGAATTGTACTACAAATCTTGAGATTGTTTTTTTAGGTGAAATTTAGGAAGGTCTTTAAAAGTACCTCAAGGCAATTGAATACCTACTTTAACAGCTGCTTGGCTATGGTGGAGAAATTTCCAAACAGTAGATTTGAATTTATCTTTGTGATTCCCAATGCTTCTGGAAGTTGCACGATAAACATCTGCATGAATCATCTTAGTGCTCAGGGAATTTTGCTTATCCACTGAGAGGAACACATATTGTTGGTTCAATTCCAACATGCAGTTCCTTCCCAAAATTTTGAAAAAAGAACAGACGGTATTAAATTGCTAAGGTACTTAAGAGACTTTTTCAGGGAAAAGGCAGGACTAGAGTTGCACATTTGGAAATATTGAGAAATTCTATAAACAGTGGGGCTACCAATAACGGTAGTGATGATGGGATCCTAATATAATTCTTGGAACATTTTGCGGGTCATGTTTTCTATTGACTAAGAGGCTAATCTTTATAACAAGCAGCAGAAAAGAATAAAATAAACTGTGGAAAGAGTATAACTCTGAATTATTCATACACATGAAAAGGTCTGTGAAGGCCCCAAAGAAGAACAATAAGTTGAACGGAATATACTTAGCAGGAGAGTTCAATTAAACATGCAAAAGGTTATAAAAAAGAAGAGGAAGTGCTGGAAAAGGAAAGGAGACATTGGTGTAAAATGCCATCTTACACTCGTTTGAAGCTATTCCTTTAGATTCTGCATTACTCTTATCAGCGGAAGACTGAGGCAAGAACTAGAAACATCAGGGCTTATAGTGTGGAAAATTCCCTTTGAAAATATTGAGTACCTAACTAGAATGGTATCTGAAATAAATAAGTTAGAGATAGACATACTGGTCACTTAAAAAAAATGGCAGATGTGTGTCCATTTATTTATTTACCAATTCATCAGTTTATTCATTCCTTCATAAATCTTCTTTAAGATGTTTACTGAGTGCTTACTATGTGCCAGTTTCTGGCTTGAGCAATTTATTATATTTTATCCAATTTTAAATGTTATCTTCTTTAAAGTTCCATTTCATAGTACTCCATGGTGGTATATAAAAATGAAATACTTAGGAATAAAGCTAATAAAAGATGTATATGATCTTCACAAAGGAAATTATAAAACTTGTTGAAAGACAACTCCAAATAAATACAGCAATTCACCATGGAATCACAGACTAAAATATGTAACATATTAAAATACTAAAAAATCCAATAGGTTTTCTTGTAGAAAATAAAATAATTCTGAATATATATGTATAGATATGGCCAAAGGGTTAAAAAATATATTAGACTTTACTGAAGAGTATTGAAGTCCTGAAGTACACCTTACCACATATAAAAAGAATATACAGTGTTAGTTGGTGGTATAGGGGCGAACAAAGCTAGCTTCCAAATATAAAAAAATTATAAAGCTACAGTAATTAATGAAAAATTAACTCAAGGACAAACAAACTGACCTATGAAATAGAATAAGGAGTCCAGAATTAGATAAAAAAGACTTTAAAACAGATTATGCTGGGATAACTGATTATGCAGGTGAAAAATATTGAAACTGAAATGCTGCCTTACATGTATAATATGTTAATTATCTGTTGCTGTTCAACAAATTACTCCTACAATTTAGGTCTCCAAGAAATAAAAATATTTATTTCATGTAGTTTCTTCAGGTCAGAAATTCAGGAACAGCTTTTCGGGTGGTTCTGTCTCAGAGTTTCTTGTGAGGTTGCAGTCAAAATATTAGTCACGTGCTTCAGTTTTCTCACAGCATGACTGAGATGGGAGGATCCATTTCTCCAATGACTTATCCATACAGTTTTTGGCAACCAGGCCCCCACAGACTCTTGGCTGCAGTCTTCCGCTCTGAACTACATGGACTGCTCCATAGGGCTTCTTGAGGGACCTTGCAACATGGCAGCAGGTTTCTCCCTTAGCTAGTGATATGAGGGCGCAAAGTAAAACTGCAATGACTTTTATTATCTAGGCTCAAGAGGTCCAATGCCATAATTTCTGCATATCTTATTTATTACACAGGTAAGTTTTATTTGATGTGGGGACGATAACACACAAAGGTATGAATGAGGGGGGCAGGGATAATCAGGGGCCATCTTGGAAGCCTGTTGCCACAAACACAATAATGAATTATAGGTTTGATTTGGGAAATGTTTAATACTTTTATAAGACAATCTAGGAGAAGATCTGTAAAATATCAGAGCAAAGATTTCTCAGACAAGAAACAAAATACTTAAATCATAAAGGAAAATATTGATAAATGCAGTTGCATTAAAAAATAAGACCCTTATTTATCAAAAGACAGAAAATATAAAGTAGAAAATATTTGTCACAAATTTAAAGGTCTTAACATCCAGAATATATAAAGAGCTGCAAAACATCACTAAAAAGATAAACAACCCAAAAGAAAAGTGGGCAAAAGATTTGAAAAAGCTTCTTATAGAAGAAAGAGTAGCCTATAAACATTAAAAGTTATCCAACTTTGTTAGCAATCAGGGAAATGAAAATTACAGACAAAGTGTGACACCATTACACAACCCAATTTGCAAAAACTAAGAAATCTGAGGCTCTCAACTTATGATGACATGGAGCAAAGGAAACCTGATACATGGCTGGTGCAAATTTGAAGGGTCTAACTATTTTGGGTCACAATTTGGCATTATGGTAGCATAGTTGATGTGTGTATCCAATGACCCAGTAATTCCTCTCCCATAGAAAATCTTATGTATATGCATCTGGAAATATTCTCAGGTATCTTTGTAGAATCACTGTAATAACAAAAAACTGGAAACAACTCAAATAACTAACAGTACAATGGACAAATAAGTTGTAGGGTATTTATACATGAAATACTCTACCGCTGTGGGAGGGTGTGTATAAGGCTGAAGGGAGGCTTTTCTTTAAATTTAGAGATACTATAGCATACGTAAAAGTCTATGAGAAGTAGCCAGTAAGGAGGCACATGATGAAGATATAAAAGAGAGATTAAAAACATGAAATGTATGAGGTTCCTGAAAAGCAGAATAAAAGAGAAGACAGAGCCGGCATGTATTTATTCAATAAATATTTATTGTGAATCCACACGATGTTAATCCCTGTTCTTGATACAAGAGATACAGGTAGATTTCAAAATTGGGTGATAGGAATTTGATGGATTGTCCACATAAAAGTTTTCTTTTTTTTTTTTAATAGGACATTCCTATTTCTTTTTTTTTTTTTTTTGACTCGATTTATTCACTTTTTCAGAGAGAGGGGACAGGAGGGAAATAGAGAGAGAGAGAGAAACATCGATGTGTGAGAGATACACGGTTGCCTCTTACATGCCCCCAACTGGGGACCTGGCCCACAGCCCAAGCATGTGCCCTGACTGGGAATCAAACTGGTGACCTCTCAGTCTCCAGGCGAGTGCTCAATCCACTGAGCCACACCAGCCAGGGCAAGGCTTTCATTTTCTTTCTGAAGTAGGCAGTGAAGTCATCTCCTGAGAATTAGGGAAAAGCTTGGGGCTTGTTTCAGGAAAGCGAAGATTTCAAATTGTTTGAACAATTTGGAAGACCTGGCAGAAGTAAGGCCTGGCAGTGCTGACAGGCCAGTGAAGTTTGGTGAACTCATAGCCGGAATTCTCAGTTGTACAATTTTCTCTTACAATGCCCAATGTGGGTTTATTGTCCTAGGATTTCCTTCCAGCATGTTCTGTAAAAAGGAATAATAGGGTAGAAGAATTTAGGGCACTGGTAAGAGGTTATTGAAATGGCAGATGATTGATGCCAGTGAGTTTGACTGCTAATTAAACTTCGGAAGCAAAAGTTTATTATTTAAGTATATCCAGGGATCAAGGAATGTTTTTACGGATGTATCTGATGAGGAACACGGGAGTTTAAAGCCACAAGTGCAGGGAAATTAATGTTATATTGGAAGGAACCTGACCAGTGAAAGACAGGAGATGGAAAGAGGCCTGCAGATGCATTTTGCTCCCTTTCGCCTGCCGTTTGAAGACGCAAAGAGTTCCACACGTCCTACCAAACTGCTTTCTTGTGAAACAAGAGCCAGCTCAGCTATGCACCCCTCATATTTTCTTCGCTTCCTCTCTGCTTCATTTTCCTTTTTATGCTGTTCTTGTTTCTCTTGGATATCACTTCCTGATCAAACAGAAGTGGGAACGCTTTATTCACACTGGTTTTTTAGGGCACTCGGAGGAAGACAAAATGAATTTCTGTGCTGAACTTGGAGTTCTGGGTGCCAGTTTAGTAAGGAGAGGGCAGAGGGGAGGTGAAATAGAAGGAGGGAGATGAATGAAGAGTCAAAGGTCGATGTGCAGGGAGGTAGCAGTGAAAAATCCCTAGCAGTGGATGGGATGGCTGAGGCTTTTTCATAATTAGGATGCCTGTTACATGATTTAAGGTGATCACGTTGTGTCCATGTGTTTTTTTATTCCTATTTTCTCCCCAAATTTGTAAATTTTATTCCCGCATATATGCCTTATCAGATTTTTTGTTATGTGGGACTACAGTAAATGACCAGGTTTCCTATCTGGGTTAGCATGACTTGGGAAAGAAAGGATAGTTCTGGGTGGAAAGGTTATTCAACAGCTAAACTAATTTAAAGGGCGAAAACCTAGAAGCCAGTAGAAGAGCAAGCAAAAGAAATAATAATAGTAATAAGTAAGAAGTAGCTATTGTCATGAAACCTGAGAAGTTTTTATACTGACATAAGGCTTGAAATGGGATGCTGGAGGAGATTATATTCAGACATCAAGAAGTCTGGAGATCCCACTTGCCATCGGGGCTACATATAAAATACATGTTTCAAGCAGTGTTTCTCCTCAGAGGCTCCCACTGAGATTATATTGACTTTCAGCTATCTCTTTTTATAGGAGCCTTTTTTTTTAAAAAAAAAAAAAGGGGGTGCATTTACTTTCTTTAATCAGTAAGGATTTATGCAACTATATGTTGACATTTTAATTACGTTATTATAGGTACTACTTCTACATATGAGATTTTGCTGCTATGACTGTCACTGCCTGGGAATTGCTGTTTGAGACATTTACTAAGTTCTGTGCATAATTAGTTATATTAGGTATGCTATGAGTTCTTCACAAAAATCTTCATGTTCACAAGGCAATAGTTGATGTTTGTGCTAATCTACAATAGGTACTGTGGCTACTTGAAATATATGGGGAAAAAAAGCATGATATCTACATAAAACTATATTAAATTATTTCTTCTTATTCCGGTAGATATTTTCATTTCCAAGTTTATTAATCAAGCAATAATTATCAAGAATATAATCCTCTATATTCAAATATTTATTATATATAGAAAAAATGATAAAAATCCTTCTAATATCTTTCACAAGTCATACTTTATGCATATCAATTAAGTTCACAGATACCTGGCATCTCCTAAATCAGAAGGAAAGCTAATGCTATCTGTCACAGAATGATTCGATATTACATATAAAAGTGAATTATGAGCAATGTCGTAGGGCTGCACATATTTCTGTTGCAAATAATTTATGTGAAACAGTGGAAAAACTTGGCATACACTATCTTACCTTAGTGATCAAGTTTCTCTCACCAGTGATAAGTCAAGTGGTACCATGCACATCTGATAGGATATAATGAGAAGAGCCTGCCACCTTAATATTCAACACAAAAACCTATAACTCCAGTCTAATCCTGAGAAAAAAACATCAGACAAAACCAAATTTAGGGATAATCTACAAAATATCTCTTCCTCAAAATAGTCAAGATCAGAAACAGAGAAAGTCTGAGAAATTGTCGTAGACAGAGGAGACAAGGAGACATGGTGACTAGATGCAATATGATGTCCTGGATGGGAATCTGCGATAAAGAAAAATATTAGTGGAAAACTGTATACATTTTGGAGTTTATAATATAACAATATTAGTTTTAAAATTTTGACAAATGTGACATGGTAGGATAAGATGTTAATATGGGGGGAAACATGGTGATGGGTATATGGAAATTGTCTATACCGTGTTTGCAACTTTTCTGCAGATCTAAAATTATTCCAACATGAAAAGTTATAATAAATCCTCACATAGTTACATTTGGAAATGATAATTGGCTGTTAATGAGACATCGTAATGATATCATGAGCTTATAGATAGATAATGATCTCCAAAGCTTCTCAGTATGGGTAACTGCAAGTTGCTTAAGCAACTTAAAATTATTTCATTAACACCAGACTGGTTCAGGTTCCAGGCTCCTAAGGAAACAGAAGCCAAAGTGCATATTTGATTTGAACTTTCCACTAAACATTACTTTAATTGAGATTTCTGGATGACTCTAAACTTTTCAAGGTCAAGTGAGAGCTGCCAGCAGAAGACAAATAATCTTTCTATTGTCTTCTTCAAAATTAAATGTTTCTTCAGGATAAACATAAGCTAGGAACCTATGTTTGCAAGAGAAAATTTTATAAAATGCCATGTTATTTTCCTTCACAAAATCATAGAATTACCATAAAAATCCCAACTGAAAATTGCTTCTACTGAGAAACATACATTTTTTTGGCCGGCAATGTTGGCAGGCAGTTAAGATTAGTGTAGGAAATCAGTACATCAGAATTTTAATTTTGCTTTGCCATTCATTCTTTCAATGATGTTGAAACACTTGTTTAACATATTCCTTGGCCAACAAATGCAGTTGATAATATTCCATAGGTTACAAAGAGAAACAATTATGTAATCATAAAAAGGCAACTTAAAATAAAAGTGTCAAAAATATCTGTTGTGGAAGGACATCATACCACTTTGCTGTGATCAGAGAGATATTTACTTTCCCCAATTTCCTACTTATTAATAGCAAAGTTGGATGGTAATAACAAAAAAAGGTCATTTCTGCTGAAAAACAGAACAAACTGCAGTGATGAATGGAATAAGTTAATTTCCAAATCACCCCCACAAAAAAAAAGCACTCAAAATATCTTTTTTTTTTTTTTGTAGAGAAGTTTCTTCCAGAAACCCAACAGGAATTTAAACATCCTAAGTTACAATTAGCTTAAGAGTCACTGAGCTTCAACCTTTAAAATTTTCAGGAAATAAATATTTCTTTGACTGTCAGCTAAGAAATTAAGAGAATCTCTTCAAAATATCAATACATCAGCATCAGTCTTTGTTTTTGGATTAAATTTTGGGAGGATTTTGAGACCTCTGCCATTAAGGAATCCAAGCATAGGGTTTATGTGCAAGAACTGGAATGTATCATTCAAAAGAGTTTTGTAATTTCAGAGGGGCATCTAGGATTATTAATTATGTATTTCGCCACCTCACAAGGTCCACAAGGGGGCGCTCTTTTGCTGAGCTTTTCTAAACATTTAAGATAACAGATTTTAGGGTAAGGGAATTTGGTAACAATAAACATGTATATGGTAAAATATACATAAAATAAAATTTACCATTTTAACTATTTTAAAGTGTACAGTTCCATGGCATTAAATATATTCACATTGTGCAACCATTATCACCATCCATCCCTAAATCTTTCCCATCTTTACATACAAAACTCTGTACCCATTAAACAACTCTATTTTCCCCTCTCTGCAGCTCCTGGCAACCAGACTTTATCTCTATGAATTTGACTATTCTTGGTACCTAATAAGGAGAATAATGTAATATTCGTCCTGGGTCACTCGTTTCATTTTGCATAATTCTTCAAAGTTCATACATGTTTTTTCTAGCTGATTCTTAAATTACTTTTCCTTAACGTTACTAAGTATCCAAAATTTTAGGAAAAACTGGGTTACCTGAGGTGCATGTTATTAGGACTCCTATATTTGTGCCAGATCTATGCTGATCTCTTCTACTTTTTTTTTCTCCATTCATCCACATTCTCCAACTTCCTAACTGACTCACCATTACTTAGTGAACCAAATTTACACCACATTCTTTTTTAAATCCTTCCCAGAAATTCATGCCTTACTCTGGACTTCAATTTTTATTTAAAGTATTTATCACCAGACATTTGCAGTTGAACACATAATAGCAACTTTTATACAAGGTCACAGATAGCACCAAAATGCAAAGATAATTGACTATGAAATGCTTCCTGAGCTAGTGCTAATGAAGACAGGTAGGAAAGGAAGGGCTGGCATTGCCTGAATTGTTTACTTTGGGAGTTCTCTTGGCTAATACTATATTTCCTTAAACAAAAAATATATAAATTTTGCCCTGACCAGTGTGGCTCAGTTGGTTAGGCATCATCCTGCAAAGCAAAAGTTTGTCAGTTCAATTCCTGGTCAGGACACATGTCTGGATTGTGGCTTTGGTCACTGGTTGGGGTGCATACAAGAAGAAATCAATGGCTGTTTCTCTCTCACATTGATGTTTCTCTCCCCTTCTTTCTTGTTCCCTTATCCTCTCTCTAAAAAAAAAAAATGACTATATGGTCTTCATTATTATCATTTTTCTCTTCTGCATTGCAAAAAGACCCACAATGTCTTTCAGGGTTTGCTGCACCACCAAGAAAATGAAAGAAATATTTTTGGAGTAGCAGATTAAAATATTGTAATGAAGTTGGCCTGAGAATACTGTAGCCATTTCTTCATGAGTCCAGAAATTAGTCCAGAAGAAATAGGGAACACCTGAAAGCTCCAGATCAGCACTCCAATCGCTCAACCCAGCCATGTGGGGGGTGGTCCTCAAGACGTGACCTGCCGTGGACTTCGAGCTGGGCCTGGGCAACGAGAGGCTCTGCCCCCTACCTTGGAATGTGCTATCTACTGTTTCTGCACTGGGCACCACTTCAAGGACACAGCCTAGAGAGAGTAAGTTGTTGTTGAGACCATCTAGACTGAATATGTAAATGAACACATTTAAGGCTTCTGTATACACTTTTAAGATGCTGGTGGGCACCGTGTGCAGAGATCTACTCATCTTTCAGCAGCCAAAACAGATCTCTTATGTCAGTTCCCTTGCTTGTTAAACCTGCCACCTACCAATCTGGGATGGTCTGCTACTTCCTTCAGTCTCCCCTTGCCCTCTGTGTATGGGGACCAGTTTCAGGTTTCACCCAGAGGACTCCTGAGGTTGTGAACCAACGACACACTTCTGATAACCTCTGTTTTAATCTGTGTGGTAAAATAACACTTGGAAATCATGTGAGAAGACAGCCTTGCTAACAGAGAGGTAAGCTAAATGACAGCTTGAGATCTCTTGAAGTCTTATGCTCGTATTTATTGACCCCTGAAGTAGGATAAGGAATGGGTCTCCCTTACGAGGTAAAGGAGACATGATTGTTAGAAGAAGGTGTCTGAGATCCATAATCATACCATCAGGAGATATCCAGACCTGAGAGTAATACCCAAAATTAGTTTTTAAAGAACCTACTTAAAGAAGGGTGCTATGTAAGTTCCCATCCCCTCTGTTTTTTGTTTGTTTGTTTGTTTTGTTTGTTATTTTGGGATGGGGAAAATATGCCTTGGTCTTTTTGAAAATCCTGATCTTTGAAATCTGTTCACTTCCCCCTATTCCATTCTAGCTAAGATTAATGAATGTCTAACCAAAAAAAAAAAAAAAAAAGCAAAAAAACAAAAACAAAAAAAACTCCTAAGGGTTACATCTAGTTGATTGTTGATGTCCTAGAGGGAAAAAAACATAATTAGTGATAATTAGTTACAGAGGCTTTTCTTTTAAAGAATGTTTGAACCATGACTCAAAGCTCCTATTAGGCAGAGATGCTCATGCTTATAAAATATTTGTTTTATTTTGTTTCTTTTTCTTTTCCTTTTATAAAAGAGTTAGAATCTGTTTTAAAGGCTCAAATTAGTGTTTTAGGTAGAAATAAAAATCCTTATTTCTGGAGCCCTATGTTACAAGCGTTTACTGCCCTGAACCAGCTGAATTTACTAAAAGCTTAAGATAGTCGTTCCCAAGATATGGAAGAGAGAATTTTAAAGAGACTGAATAATTAGTAACTTAGATATAGCTTAAAATTTTGAAAGTTTATTTGGCTTTACAGTTCCACTGAATGGAAGATGTTCCCTTCTTTGGAGATATCAGTAAGGTATTGGGGAATCTGTTGAGTTTAGATTTTCTAAACCATTGAATAATAATAAATATTACCTATATGTACTTAATTTGTACAAGGTGCAGTTTCATGAGTATTATATGGATTGTTTCATGTATTCTTTAAAATGACCCTGTAAGGTAGTATTGAGGAAATTGAAGTCCCTGAAGGTTAACTTGGTAGCTTATAGGTTATTGGACAATTAGAATACAAATGAAGGCAGTCTCACTCAATTCCAGCACTGTGTCCTTAAAATAGAGTATCATCCTGCCTTCCTGGAAGAATCCTTAATTTAAGCAAAAAGGTTTTAATTTATCCTATTTTTGTAAGTAAATAACTGTGTTATGACTTTGGTCAAAACACTCGACCTAAAATTTCCTACCAATACAATGAGGGTTTGGGATGAAATGATTTTCAAGTTTGTTTTTTTTTCCTTTCTTTTGGCAAGGGGGAGAACTCCTGCCAAATAGTCATTTTTCTTTTGGTGGCTTTCAGCATGGCTTTGGCTCACCTGTAATTCACAGTTCAGCAGAACTAGTAGACTATAAAGTCTGTTTCACTCCACCAGCCAAGAAGGAGCGGGTGGCGCTGGGAGAAGTTAGTTGTCGGTGGTAACCTAGATAACTCTGGATAGTGTAATAACAGCTCTCCTCAGGTGTGTGGTACGTTTACAAGTTAATCGCGGCCTCATCTCTGAGCAGTTCCATTTTTGTTTTACACAAGCCTGGTGAATATAAAAATAGAGGTAAATTTTTAAAAACTGAATCAATAACCTGGGATATTATATCCTCTTTTTTTTTTTTTTGGTTAAAGACTGGTTTTAGCTAAAAATACTCCTCTTGTTGCTGAAGGTTTAAGACAGAAGAGGCAGAATAAAGACGCTTGTTATGTGGTTGCTATGCAACTATTTCATGATTATATGGGCTTCTACCATAGCAGTTGATATAGAGGGGGTGATCGAGTATGCTCACAAAGTGACCGCACGAAGGATATTTTTCATGTCTCAGAACCAAAGTCTGAGATCTGGAGTTGGAGAATATATGGATAAGAAAGAGATGAATGCCACAAATTACAAAGACCTCCATTTAAATCAAGAATATGGTGCTTGCATTACACAGTTGGGTGAGCAGAAGCTCAGCAAAAATGGCCTTAGCTTCAAGGAAGGGAGGTATACACATTTGTCCTTTGGAGCAAGATATGGTTTGCATGACTTTTATTTAATAAGCATTGCTTAATTTAATCTTTACAGCAATTTTGTAAGGTAGGGCGCTGCCAATCACTGTAGAAATGAGAAAACAGAGGCTTAAGAGCTGTTCAGTCACTTGCTCAAAACCACATTATACTTGGGAGTAAATCTGGGATATAAACACAAAATTTTTAGTTAAAAAAGTGTTTTTCTCATTATATTATGTGTGGTAGGTGATCATTCACACCTATTGTTTCCATTAGTTATCTCTTTTACGAATTCCACAGAGAAAGACTATTCTGTTGTGATTTTTTCTTTTCTTTTTATTAAATATCAGGGATTTAACCCTGATCTTTCCTGGTGAGCTTACTGAATTTCAGAACAGGCTGCATATTGTTTTATTGCATATATTGCATTTTTTAACATAAATGATTTCCTCAAAGTGTCACATTAACTTAAACAGGGAAATCATGCATAGTCTAAGAAATAAGACAGTTACAAGTTACTTACATGGTCTTTGCAATTTAGCCAATCCCATCTCTAACTCATGGGATGAAGGCCAGGATGGCTGGCTTCACAGAGGGAGCTCTCAGAGTGTCTGTGCATAACCTGGTCAAGGAACAGGTGAAGATTGCTTTTGGAATGTGTGGTATTATGCTTTCTGGATTGATTATTATATTATATATAATAATCAGGAAGGAACCTGATTATTTCACTTCATAGAGCTAGAGCTAGGTAAGTATGATGTTATAAAGAACATAGTGTGCTCTAATCTAGTGTCACAATAATAATGAGGATGATGGGCCCTGGCTGGTGTGGCTCAGTGGATTGAGTGCTGGCCTGTGAACTGAAAGGTCACCAGTTTGATTCCTAGTTAGGGTAGGTGCCTAAGTTGCAGGCCAGATCAGGTCCCCGGTAGGAGGTGCATGAGAGGCAACCACACATTGATGTTTCCCTCCCTCTCTTTCTCCCTCCCTCCCCGTCTGTCTAAAACAAATAAATAAAAATCATTTTAAAAAAAAGAGGATGATGGCTTATCATACTGCATAATGTCTGTATAGCTTTCACAAACACCAACTCAGTTCATTCTCATACGTTCTAGTGATGCAAAAAGAACACATGTTAATTGCCCCATTTTCCCCCATTTTGTAGAAAATTCAAATAATCAAGGGATATTAAGATTAGAGGTATTAAGTGACTTATCTGAGGGAGAGGTAGTGATCAGCTTTATATTTGGGTTTTTCTTTGTCCCTTTGCTGTTAGAATCACTGATGTTCAAAAGACCTTCATTCTCCTTATTTCTTATTTGCAGCTTACTCCTCCCAGAGGTAGTAAGTACAAGACAAATTCTGGAAACACTTACACATACTTAAAAAATCATGCTTTTAAAAGAGTTATCTCATTTTGGTGAGGAAGAAAGTCATCTTTTAAAAAAGGAAAAGGGTATAAACAAATAAATAAAATAAAAAGACTTCTACTTGTTTTGACCATGTTGTATTTCTTTCACACTGATTATTTTATGTGAATAGACACCTGACCTTAAACTGATGATACAATTAAAAGAATTAATAAAAAGAGAAAGAAAGAGCAGTGGTAAGGTACAGGATCAAAAATAAAGGAAAAAATTTTTTCCTACTTTTTTCTCCACCTACTTGGTTTTAATTCAAAAGAACAGAATAATTTGCTCCAAATTAGAGCTGTGACACACTAGAACTAATATATTTTAGTCAAAATTTTCATCATTTTCCTGAACATACAGTTATCCTTCACTAGAAGGGTTACATTAGTTATAATAAGTTATTTACATTTATTGAATTACTTATAATCCATTATCAAATATGCAAAACTTATTTGGCAGTGTTTGGTAGATCTTTTTATAGATACTTGACCAAGATATGTCAAAATCATTTTTTTCAATGATTTCAGAACTTTTTATTGGCTTCCTGCCCTACCAAGGGGTACCCCACTTCTGCTACCTTCAACTCCTCAGAACTTTAGTGTCGTTGGCCTCAGACACCACTTTGCCATCCACAGTCCTATGAGTGGTCTTTTGTTTTCTTTTTCTTGTTTAAATATTTCTTCTTTATTTTTATTTTTTCAGTTGTATTTTTTTTTCCATTACCATTAAAGTGGCTGTTGTCCAGGGACTCACCAAGATTGAAGTCCTCCCTTTCTTCCACGAGGCGGCGACCTCAGCCTCCGGTTTGACCTTGATGTTCAGCAGGGCCTCTGCTCCTGGGCCTGGAGCTGCCCCTTGGCCTGGGGGGCCTGGGCCAGCTCTCACTCCAGGTGCAGTAAGATCCCATCGAGATCTTATCTCAGTGATCTTCGAGGCAACCACTGTGGCGTCCTCCTTAATCTACTGAAACAAGCACTTGTCTAACTCCTCTTGGCAGCTGGTCATACTGGGTCTGGATGTCTACCATGACCTTGCTGAGATCCTGAGATTTGGGAGCATCCAACTCCATGGTTAACCCAGCATTGGCAACCTGGTTTTGTAGACCATTTATTTCCTCCTCGTGGTCCTTCTTCATGAAGAGCAGCTCCCCCTTGAGAACCTCAGACTCTGTTTCCAGCTGCAGCTGAATGATTTGATGTCATCACTGACCTTTCAGATTCCACTGATGTCACTCTCCACAGACTGTGGCATGGCCAGCTCCATCTCATACTTGACTCTGAAGTCATCAACAGCAAGACAGGTGTTGTCAACCTGCAGAACCACAAAACTGTTGTCCACAGAACTTGCAAAGATCTGAGCCTTCAGGTCCTCAATGATCTTAAAAGAATGCCCCCAATCTCTGACCTGGGATCCCTTCTTCTCCAGGTGTTCCTGAATTTTGCTCTCCAGTCTCTGATTATCAGTCACCAGTCTTCTCTCCCTCTCCAGGTAGGAGGTCATTCAGGTATTTTATAGTCTCCTTGCTCTGGGTGCCCCCTATACCCGCCAGACCCCCAGCCATCCCATCCGCCAGGCCCTTAGACCCCGAGCTGCCCCACACGCTGGTGGAGTGGGATACAGAGATCCGGGAGCCTGAGCCCCCAGTGCCTACATAGACACTGGACACACGGCTGGCCGGCCAGCCTCAGTGGCTGGGTGACTACACAGAGCCCAGGGCCTGGTAGTTTGTGGAGAAGGTGGAACAGATGCTGAAACTCATGTTCAGCGAGGAAGACAAGAAGCCAAGACTCAGGTTCATGCAGCCATCTAAAAAAATCAATTTGATAGCAAAACTATTTAAAAATACAAACTTTGGGGTTTATGGCAATAGGTGCTGTTTATGGCTCATCTTATCTCTGTTCTGTATAATTAACTCTCAGATTTTCCTCTTTCAAACTTTCAGCCGATCTTTCGGTTTCTCTTTCTCTTCTCTCCTTCTCCCCCTCCTTACTCTTTCTTTTTTTCTTTTCGGAAAAAGGATGCCATAACACTACCATCCATGATAAATAAGAGAAGAAAAAAGTGAGATTAGTAGGTATTTTTTAAAGTTAAAAATAGTAATTTTATACATTATTATCTACATAGGATAAAATCATGTAAATTCTTGTAAAACTAAGAAAATTTACAATACCCATACCCTAAGATGGCACCCTGAAAAGTAGATTTGAAATTAATCATGTGTGGCTTACTCCCTATCCCATATCCTTCCATACTCGTTATTTTTCTTTAGTTAAAAAATAGAAATAATGTATTTTTCAAGGATAATTATTTTTTAAGTCAAAGAATTCAAAAGGCAGAAAATCAAGACCAATAATCTCTGTTCCCAAGTACCAACTCTGTTTCATTTCCCAGGGGCAACCACTCTAGTTAGTTTGTTATTGTACACTTTGTGGTTACATTTACACCTATTTATAGTAATTATTTACCTCGGTTCCTTGCTTCATGTATCTGCTATGAGATATATGGAATCTAGTTTATTTGCACTTCCACTTTCTAAATTATAGCATCAGCATCAGTTCTCCTTGAAATAATACACCTGAACTGCCGACTTGCACTGAGTTGTACAATATTAGCCAACTTCTGCCATGAAAGATGAATAACTTAGTACACTTACCCTACCTATCCTTCCAACTTTCCTCTCTGATTATCTTTAGTTTTATTATTCTTTATATGCCCCACTTTCAGGTGTCACTGTGTTGATACTTTTTCTCTACTTTTCAGAACTGTTGGGTTTTATGCCTTTGAAACCACTTACACCTCTTTTAGAGAGAGACAAAAACAGATCAATATACTCTCTTCTATTCAATACTTTCATCTCCTCACTAATTTTCATATTTCATAATGTACTTCATTTTCTTATGAAAATTATTCACCATATATATTTTGCCATAACTTTTCAGGGTCACAAAATGTACTATTTTTATAAAATCCCTGATTTTACTTTATGAATATAATGGGAAATGCTAGGTCCAAGAATCCTAAACAACAACAACAAGAGGAATATAGATGCTTTATTTATTCACCAAAATTTATTGAGTGCCAACCAAGTTATAGACAAAATGAAAACTCTGAGACTGCAGAGATAAATGAACAAAAATTCCCAAGTCTCAAATCCCAGTAAGAACATAGCAATCTAGCACCTTAAAGCATTCATGCTCAATCACACTAGTACAGTGATCATGAAAGTGAGAACAGGCTTATATGTTGAATAGCAATAAAATTATGAGATAGATTTTTTAGGATATACAGGATTAAATAAATTTGTTGAGAAAATTCGAGGAAATACCAGAGAATGAAGTAAATTATTTTTTACTAGAACTTTAGGTTTATTTTAAACTTTTTAAAAATAAATAAGGGATAAAGTAAGTGATACTATGGTGGTTTAAAACCATGTCCACATATTTTGACACTCCCTCCCTTCCAAAGGTGGAGCCTAATTTTTCTCCCCTTGAGGCAGCCTTACGGGTTGGCTTCTAACAACTAGAATGTGGTGGAAGTGACTGTGTGTGACTTCTGAGTCTAGGTCATAAAATACATTGCAGATAGAACTTGGTTCCAACTTGGATCATTTGCTCTGGGGGGAGATTAGGCACCTGCTGTACCACGAGGACACTCAAGGCTGTGGCTAGGCTCACATGGAAACTTAAGCCTTCAGCCAAAAACCAGCAACAACATGGCAGCCATGTGAGTGAGCCGCCTTGGAGCTGCACCCAGTCAAACCTTCAGATGACTGCAGCTCTGTCATCCCTGACTGCAACTTCCTAAGAGCCCCAAACTAGGCTGCTCAGTTAACCTGTTCCCAAATTTGCTGGCCCACAGACGCTATGAAGATAAACCTTCATTGTTTTAAGTTACTAAGTTTTATGCTAATTTGTTATCCTACAATAAATAACTGTATCTAAATTGAGCTTTATTAAATCAGGAATTGAAAAAGAGAAATAAAAACCAAATTCTGGAACCCAGATAGTAAATTCTAAAAGGGCAGGGTACAAGTGTTTCTTATATTATAATTACTTCATTATTTTTTCTGGGTGAAATTAATTATGAAAAAAAAACTTAACTGTTAATGAAATAACAAGAAATAATTTTTATTCAAAAAAGGAAATCACAATTTTATTATGTTTTAGATAAAACTGAATTATATACTCTCTTTTGAACACTTTCCCACAACTTCGTTGTTAGTTAATGTTAATGTATGCTCATAAGATTATTAGGCTGCTAACTGAAAGTATTTCAGTAAACAACTTCCATGAAAGAGTTTTTACTTAATGAACAATGGATAGACTTATTTGTCATTTGTAAAATGTACCTGCTATGAAATAGAATTGTTTTCATGATTAGAATTTGTATAACTTTCCTTACCAATAACTGTAGAGATAGAGGTAGAAGCCTGACTTCCAAATTAGATGCCTCCTAACCCCTCTCTTCCCAACTAAGATAACTGTAAAGTGTACGTGGATGTGTGAGGAAATATCAGAACATGGACAATTGCCAGGACTGGGTGGTTTTCTAAAGGACTTGGACAATGACCAACTTCAGTTTTATGATAAAGTACATCGATTTTTCTTTTAAAGGAATTTACATAAGGATGTGGTTTAAATAATATTTTAATGTTAGAAATGGTTAATACCTACGTAGGTTATTATTTGTTATATTTTAAATGGACTACTGAGTAAATACCCTTTCCTCCTTGGGATTCCTACAAAGATTAAACAAGAGTTTTCTGAAGAGGTTTTAGGAACATTATAAAAATCCATTATAAGAAAAATATAAGACAGTAAGAACAACTAGTTGACATACCTGCATTAAAAAAGCAATGTTGTTTAATAATTGTGAAATTCTTATTTTGATCATTATTTCTTTACATAATTTAAATAATTTCATATAAAATATATATGCATATGTTTATCTCATGGAAATAATATCAAAGACAAGTCAGATATGAAAGACAAGCAGTCATTCTAACAGTAGCACCATGAAGCAAAAATGAAGGAAGGCTTATTGATTGAACTAAAAGAAGCACAAGCATTTTTTGGAAGAAATACTGGGACTTTTGATGTCCAGGTAGGAAGAAAGTAAAAGTCAATGTAATACACTTATATCCAGTTATTCTAAAGGGTGGAGCTCAGAGAAAGAAGCCAAATTTATTTGTGCCTAGATTAAAAAGTGTGACTGGGTCCTCCAAACATAAAATGAGGTTTGCAAAGGCAATGTTGTGTAATAGTTAAGATTGTGGCTTCCGTGGCCCCAGTGCTAGGGTTTAAACCTCAGTGGTGGTGGTTATTCTTTTTTAAGTCTCTGTACCTTCGTTTCCTGATCTACAAAATAGAAATAATAAGAGTGTGAGTTTGTAAGATTGTGGAAAGGATTGAGATAAAAATGTATAAAGACCTTAGAATAGTATCTAAACATATAGTAAGCACTTTATAATATGAGCTATTTTTATAATATTACTGTATTAACAAGAACAATAATAATAATATAAAAGGGAAGTTCTCGAGGAATGGACTAGAATGACGTCCCTGAAGGAGCCCAGATCCAAAAGTCTACTCAGCGTTGTCCCCTCACAGCAGAGCACACAGGGAGCTGGTGTTGGGTCAACTCAATCCTTGTGGGAGTAGAGGGGTTAACCCGCTGCAAGGCAAGGCGGCCCCGGTCAAGGGCACAGAGAGACTCCTGTGCCAAGATTGAGAATAAAATGCAATTAGAAAAAAAAGAATATTGAGCTTCAGTATTTTTAAATTTAATGGTACAAACTGAAGGAGACTTGACTTTTGGACATCATTTTCTTTCTGGGAATTTGATATTGGGAGCAGAAGTTTTCTTTTCAAAACTGGAGCAGAGGATATTATTCTAGTTTATAGCCAATCTCTGGTAAGTATTTGAAGGCTAGTGGTTGATCATATTTTGAAATAGAAAATTCGTAAAGAAAATTAATGTTTTGCTTGCTGAGGTGTCCCACCTGTGGCCTGTGGGCTGCATGTGGTTCAGGATGGCTGTGAATGTGACCCAACACAAAATTGTAAATTGACTTAAATCATTATGAGATTTTGTGTGTGTGTGATTACGTGTCGCGATATATTTAATGTGTGGTCCAAGACAACCCTCTTCTTCCAGTGTGGCCCAGAGACGCCAAAAGGTTGGACACCCCTGGGGGCGCGCTATGCCTGTAGAATTAATGTCTCATTCTGACCTATTTCAGGAATCTTGACAGATGTTGAACAGTGAGGTGCCATTCCGTGACTGAGGTTTTGAAGGCCCCCCCCCGGCACAGGTGGAGAGAAAAGAATGTAGGCAGGCGGGGATAGAGACAGGACACCCAGTAGGTGGCCACTGCAATAGTCCCGCTGGAGAGATGGTGGGGAGAAGTCAGACGCAGAAGATATTTTACACAGAGAGTAACAGGTTTTCTGCTCACCAGATGTGGTATGAGAGACAGAGGTGAGTCTCGGGTGGCTCCAAATACTGGCTGTGCCACTAGGTAAAACTCCTTGCTAATCATACTAGTTTGAATAGTGTCTCCTAAAATCCACACCCCTCTGGAACTTCAGAATGTGACCTTATTGGGAAATAGGGTGTTTGTAGATATAATCAAGTAATGATGAGGCCATACTGGGTTAGGATGAGCCCTAACCCAATGACTGATATCCTTATAAAAGAGAGAAATTTGGACACAAAGACACATACTTAGAGGGAAGACACCGTAGGAAGATGGAAGCAGAGACCGGAGTGAGGCAGCTATGAGGCGAGAAACACCAAGGATGGCCAGCAGCCACCGAAAGCTAGAAAGAGGCAAAGAAGGATTCTTCTCTAGGACCTTCAGAGACACCATAGCCCTGTCTGAGACAGCATAGGAACTTGGGCCCAGGAACAGAAAATACCAGGTAGCCAGGAAGCCAAGATAAGACTAGGTGGTCAGAAGGAAGGAGGGATGAGCTGACCGCAAAAATGTCACCATCCTTCCACTCTCTACTCAAAAATGCAGGGGTAGCTGTTCTTACCTCCCTTCTAACTGCTTGCCTAAACTACTGACTAGCACGTGCAGTTGATCAAGGTTTGACCACTATAGGACCTTGCTATGGAGACAGTAATGAGCAGTCCACCATCTTGCCCCCAAAGCACTAACCTAGGCCCAAAACCTAGATACCAGGCAAGGCGGCTGGAGAAGGAAGTGATCCAACTCAGAAATGGGAAATTCTATAAGCCCAGCTTTTTCAAAACGCCCACCTTTCAGGGAGGCTCGTTTTGCCCCGGCTTATAAAAGCAGCCCAGCAGAGAGGCCTTTCCTTTCCTTTGTGCTGTCTCCCTTGTGCTCAGGCATAAACTTAATAAAATCTCTCTAGAAATTCTCCAGGGTTTTTTCTCACCTTGGGGAACCCAAGAACCCCAATGCCAGTAACATGTTGACACTTTAATTTCAGAATGCTAGGCTTCAGAATTGAGAGAGAATAAGTTTCCTTTTAAAAAAAAAAATCACCTAATTTGTGGTAATTCGTTAAGGCAATCCTAAGAAACTAATACACTAATTAGGGTGAAAAGTGGTATTTTGTTTTAATTGCTTTCTTTGAGGGCTAAGAACATAGTCCCAAGCGTGCTGAGCAGTAGTTCCTATTTTTAATTTTCTCTTCATACCCTTAGACTTCTTACTGATGGGTGTCTTTTTGTTTTACTGGTTTGTATGAAATCTTTTATAAGAATGGTTTAAACTCAAGTTTATATCTCCTGTAATGTAGTAAGGTAGAGTAGGTATGGTAGTCTTTTTCAAACATTTCAGACATTCTGTTCTTTATTTAAGTACAGATTTTCAAAAGAAAAGACATGGATATTTTGAAAAGGAATTTTAAAGAAAGTTTTTTTAACTCCATATTCTCATTTTATCTGCATGTTATTATAATATTGGAATGCATAATTGCAAAGCTATTGCTTTCACTAAAACTAAAAAAAAAAAAGATTGTTATAGGATATGTATTCTTTTACACACTAAACTGTCAGATAAATTTTACCTGATCATAGAAAAAGCCAGGCTCTTATTATGTTTCTGTCCTATATGTGCAGAAGAGGCAGAGGAGAAGAGGGGACTTCAAAATTATTGGCTTAGTATAGAACTGAATCTAAATAGAGAATTTTGGGAATGATCCCTGAATTTAATAAACTAAATACAAATTTTTCATATGTAGTACATGGTATGCCTTTTAATAACATGGAATTTTTTTAAAAGTTGCTGTTTAATATTTAAGTGTGAAGATTGTTTACAGGTTTTCTGATTATCTGCATTAATCTAGAAATGGTTCTAACTACTTATTCATTAAGCAACTTAATCTTTTCTCTAACAAATTAAATTTTTAAGAATATGTCTTTGTAAGTATCCTTGGGTCTTATCTGTAGGCATAGGCTATTCCCAAATTAAGTGTAAGTTTCCCGATCAAATATGAACCCAAAGTCATGGGCCATACTTAGCTACTTCTTTGTATAGGAAATAGTCAATTTTAAGATAATGTTATAAAAGATACTGGTGTGTTATAAAAGGTTACTTATAAATTAAAACTGTTGAGAAAAATCATTTAAAACAATGATAAAGCAAAAATGTCATTGAGTGTGCTTTCCCACTGTACTAAACAACTATTTAATCAGCCTGCTTAAGGACATTTAGAGATTATAGTTTTTGTTTGACTTATTCTTTACTTTTTATTGTACCCAGATTCTGCAACATTAGATGTTACTTTCTCAATGATTGTCTAATTGCAAATTATTTTAATCTGGTAGAGAAACAAATGATGACTTTCTAGTAGAAAAGATAACCCCAAAGGTTATGGTTTTATTACCATGAAGGATGTTAATCAGTGTCCTTCTAGGCTGCATTTACAAAATTCAAGCTGAGTGTATGAGGTTTGTCCAGAAGATACCCAGCCATGTCATATGAAAAATAGAGACATTTATTGAAGAAGACACAAGAAATGTTGTACATATGCCTCAGTCCTCTTCAAAGTGGGCCCCTTGGGACCTCACACAGATCTCCCAGTTGCCATTAGCTGCCCAGTATATTTTCCTGATTCTCATTGTTGGTCTGAAATCTCCTCCCTTTCAAAGGTGATTTTAGTTTTGGGAAAAACCAGAAGTCAGAGGGCCCTGAATCTGGGCTGTAGGTAGACTCAGTTACCTGGGTGATTTGATGTTTTGCCAAAAGCCTCTGCGGGAGATATGATGCACAAATGGGCATGTTGTCATGATGAAGCTACCAGTCACCAACTAGCCCATAGCCGCAGCCTTCTGCATCATTGAAATAGTTTCACAGAGGAATGTTCAAGCTTAATTCAAAATCTGATGCAGATCAGTTGCTCTAATCACTCAGTCACTTTGAATGCAACAGCCACCCAGTACACATGCTCACTCAAGGGCTTCCACCACCCCCACTGACTAGTACAGTGAGGTCATCACTGTTTACGCATAGGCATTCCAGTCCACTCTCCTTGGCTGCCAGGTTACATCGATGTCACGCAAACCGTTCTTATATTAGCAATGGCTGGGCTTTTTCCAGATAGACCTCGGAAAAGCAGGATTTATGTTTCACAGTTCTGCAGGCTAAACGTTTGAGATCAGGGTTAGCAGCATGATCGAGTGAGGGCTCTTTTCCAAGTCACATGGCAGAAGGCACTAGGGAATCTCTCTGAGGTCTCTTTCATAAAAACTAATCCTGTGCAGGAGGGTTCCACCCCCACAACTGAAATGCCTTTCAAAAGCCCTTACCATCAGCTTTGAGGGTTGGGATTTCTACATACAAATTTTGAAAGGACAAAAAACATTGAAACTATCTAAATCAGTATTTTAAAATCTAACTTAGCCATCCTTTTTCGACCTTCTTTCTTCCTTTGACTATACATACTAGACTCTCCTTTCCTCCGTGGAACCAGTTTAGCATTCTTCTTGTTCCATAATCAAGCAGTTAAGTACCTTAGACATATGCTCACTATTTATTTTTGATAGTTTTTTTTTAACTTTTTGAAATTCATATTGTAACCAAAATGAGAACATACAAATAATATATATTATGGTTAAGCTTCAACCATCCCCCAAATAAATTTAGTTCATGACGTACCTAGTATAAAATACAATTAAATTTAGAAAATCAGACTGTTCTAATGACTAATTTCAACATATTATTAAGGAATTTTACCTTAATTATCTTTCTGATGACAAGTACACTTGATTAGAGGATAAGAAGAAAGAGAAGAAAGAAAACACTTATAGTTATCTATTCGGAAAGGACATTTTACATGTGTTCAATACTTTTAGACATTTGATCCCAGTCTTTTTTTTTTAATCCTCACCTGGTGACAAGTTTCCACTGATTATTTTTATAGAAAGGGGAAGGGAGTGAGAGAAACATTGATTGGTTGCCTCCTGTACATGCCCCAACCAGGAATTGAACCTATAACCTAGGCTTTCACCCTGACTGGTAGTGGAAACAGCAACCCTTTGGTGCACAGAGAAATGCTCCAATCAAGCCACGTAGCCAGGGTGATCCTGTTAGTTTCCTCGATGTGGGTATATTCTGAGCATGACTCATATTTTTCAATCACACACAGTGCTCCTGGTTACAAATATAAACTCCACAATATGAGGCAGCTACTCTTATTAACATTCCTGCTTTACAAATAGGAAACCAAATTATATAAATTTAAGTAACTCACTCACAGTCATTAGACTAGAACTTGAGAAGCAGAAGTTTGAACTCAGGCAGGTAGAGACCTGAATTCATCTGTTTAATCTCACTCAAGCAGAGCTCTCAATAGTTCTGACTTTGGAGATGGAGATCATTCAACCTTGGCTGCCAGGAGGGAAAATTGAAGTCCAGGAGAGTTCAAGCAATTTGCTCAAGGTTAACTAGCTAATTAGTAGTGGTTGGGATGATTTTGTTAGTTCACAATTAAAAAAATTAAAGGAATAGAAAAGTCTAGGATATAGAGAGGGAATGAGAGCTTGTGATAATTGAGCAAAAGCTGAAATAGAGAAAATTCAAGGGAGACGAAATTGTTAATAATGGTGAGTGTACATATTGAAAAGTTGCCTCCACTGGAAATGACAGAACTGCGCATAAATAAAGGTAAGAAAATGATTGAATACAGAGAAAAGGCTGAGGTGAAAAAACAATATTGTGAGAGCACCTTTCTGTAAAACAGTTCTCTGGTAGGACAAATATTGTGTGACTATCTTAACCCAGCACAGCTGACTTATTGTTCAGAGATGTTGCAGAGCAAAGATTAGGGACAAGTTAGCAGTGAGTAATAAAATTTGAAAAACTGGGCTTTAGGTCTTGGATGTGTCTGTATGGTTATTTATACCTTTCCATGGCTGTATTGCTATTTTAAAGCACATGTTTTCATGAATACGGTTACTGATGATAAAATGCTAGTTTAATAATAAAGTAGGTAATTTTAAAATTTCTTATTGCATAAAACATTTTACTTTATAAGTGACCTTGTTAGATAGAGTCCATTGTCTACCAAGCCCATAACTGCAAAATGGTAGCTAGAAAAGTGCAGATTCCCAGCACGAGAAACCAAATCTGGTGTTAACAATTACTATCCTTTACATCTACTTTTCCAGGTTGATGCATTAAAATAAATGAACCTGTTGAATGTTCTTATTCTAAGGAAAAACATGCCCAAGTAATTAGGAGTGAATTATATTTTTGACTTATTCTTAAAAAAAAATACATGTGCACATGTGAGAAATAGAAAAAGAGAGTGAATGTGGCAAAATGTTATCCATTGTCGAATCTACATGAAAGATATAGAAGCATTCATTGCACTATTCTTCAACTTCTCAATAAGCTTTATTTTTAAAATACAAATAGAAACATAAAAAACCCCAACATACTGAATACTTCTGTAATACTACTTCAGATTCTGGATTATGTTCTCTATCCAGCACTGTGGTCTTGAATGTTATTATTTTTAAATCAATGATTATTTCATAATATTGTCTTATTTTAAAACATTTTCTCATTTCAAAATATTCTTTATAATTTTGATAACAGCAGTTATTAATTTAACATTTATATGTTAGGAATTTTATTATCACTATATTATCAATATATTATCACTAGTTCTCACAAGAATCCTGACAGGTAAATGTCATTGTTTCCACTTTTCAGATAAGAAAAGAAGTTCAGCCACGTTATTTGCCCTCAGTCACATGCAGCTATAAAGGTGGGTGCTGTGATTTGTGTCCCGGTGTGTCAGAATCCAAATTTTGTCCTCTTTTTATCAGAGCGCCTGCTTCCTATGCTAAGAGATTTGTTTGCAGGCGGATGGGCAGCGATCCTTTGGGGGAGAGCCCTTTATGCCAATTAAAACCTATCAAAAGCAACACTCCTGCAAAATAAACAGAATCAACCAGCTCTGTGGCTTTTCCCTGTATCTCAAAGTTATAAAAACAAAGTTATCAAAATTCAAGTGCCTCTCCAAAAACCTCCTAATGCAGGTTCATCACCTTATTTAATTGGTTTATCATAAACAAGAGGTAACTTATCAATTGCATATTTGATAGTGCTATTTCAAAACGTTTTGGCATCTGGCTGTTTCTTCAAGTTTCTGAAATTTTCCACTTTCAAATGTTTATTTTCTTATTTTTAAGTGGACTTTTTCCCGTAAGGCAAAGCATTAGTCATTTATTCAACAAATATTTATTGAGCACTTGATAAATGCTTAGTATGCCATGTACACGTTTTTACTGAAAATCCTGTTGCAATTTTAACTACATTTTGCTTCTCTTAAAGGTAGTTAGCACATTTCACAGTTTTTTCTCATGATTTAAAAATTTTCTGGCATTAGCAAACCTCTTACAGGTTAGTTATTTGGTAGGCTATTTTAACATAACCATCTACCTATAAACTCTAAAGTAAAGAAGTAATAATGTTTATGTATACAATTCCAAAAAATTCACACTCAAAGTTCTTGATGAAGTCCCCGGGATATTTTAAAATAAGGGACCTTCTTGACTTTGGGAAGATTTCAATTTGAAAGGACAGATGAGATGATCCCTCGCAATCCCTTCTAATGCGTGTGCCTCAGAGATTAATGGTGAGTGCAGAGATCGTTGTTAAATTTTTAGGTTATTAGAGCAAATGGGCATTTGCTTGAAATCTTGCTCATAAAGCTTGAGAACATGACTATATTTAAGGTAAAAGAAACTTGTCTGTAATGGGTAATTTCTTCAAGCTCCGTTTGAAAAAAATGAGATGCTGCCAAGATTCTCTTTAATACACAGCCCCAGGGATTGTTGAACTCTTTTCTCTACAGATCTTTATCGCCTTCAACACACAATGAGGCTCAAAGAGTGAAGCTGTGTTTGCATTTACTTGGCCCCCGCCCCTTTGGGGCTTGAATTGTAAACTCTGCCAGAGACGTGTGAATCTCCCTCCTTCCCTCAGCTCTGTACAGTCCAGGGGCACTTCAGAGAGTAACATTCTCAGTGGGTGCACCTGTGGAGGGAAATTTAAAGGCAAGCATTCACTCTAGAAGGCCCAGCGGTGACAGATTTCACTTCCAGAGCTACAGCGGCCTTGTCAATGGCGAGACAAGTCTCAGAGGCCCAGCAAAAACTGGGAAATAGGCTATTTCTTTTAAGGCATGTATGTCCCTGCCTACCTTTTCTTGCCCTTCCTTCATATCATAGGGGGGAAAACACACACACACACACACACCCCTTACAGATGGGCTTGAAAGGCTACCTTTACAGGTTCATCTATTTTTGTTTGCAGGTTTAAATAATAGACCAATCATCATGGGCAGGGAAGACTCTGGAAAAAGCTTTTTAAAGACTGGCTGCTGTTTTGTGAGCTTTTTCTGCTTCTTAAGGGAAGCATGTCGGAGATGAAGATCTTGGATATCACTCCCAGGGTTACGCCATTCTGCTTCCCACGTCTATCTGGGCTTCACCAGGTCCTGCCAGACATCTGTGCAGCTGGTAAAGATCTGCCTGCCAAGAGTCATAGGCTGTGATGAAAACTCTAAATGCTTCAGAGAGCTTTTGGGGGTCCTCTCCAGGTTTAGGAAATTTTTTTATCCTTGGCCCTTAGTTTGGTCTTTGATCAAGAAGTGGAAAATACCTGAAGGGATTACCTGCAGCCTCCAGTGGACTTCTTGTACAAGGTAACTTTAATAGTCTCTTCAGAATGCAAAGGCAGTTCAGTGGAGAATTAGTAGACTGTGGGTACTCAGGTAAAGGAGGATAGAGGAGAGTGGTAGGAGCCACGACAGTCTTGTTGGCTTTGATTGTGGGTACCTCTTGTGTCTTTAATTTTTCATTAGCCTTTTGTGATGAATCTTTCAATTAAGCTATTTTTGAATCTTGAAGCCTTTCGGAGGTTTCTGAAAGCCAATTAAAATAGGTATCCCATTCTGTTTGTCTGATTTGGAACTCTTGTCTTCAAGGGCACATCTTTGGTAAGATGTTGCCATTATGGTAGATATATATAGCTTTCAGAACCATAGTTCTTAAAAATAAACAGGTATGCTGGAAGGTGGAGCACAGTACTTTGGAATTTAAGGTTCCTTTTTCTTTAGTTAAGCCTTGGGTCTCTCAGAGCCAAATTGAACTGAAGAGGAATGTGCTTCTGGGTTGGGGATTTTGTGGTGCTTTACTGTGTACCTCATTGCATGGAGATTTTCTTGCGGTTGGCTCATGACCTAGTGGTGATCTAACACATTATATGACCAACTTATCCTAGCACAAGAGTCTTAGATTTAGGTGGCGAGTGCTCCAACAGCTTCTAAGTGCTCAACCCATGCTCACCAATTTTGTAGCTTTGCCTTCCAAGGAAATGGAACTGTGGGCCCCAGAAGTAACAAAGACTGCAGAAGTACAAAGACGTACTGCAGCCTGGCCAAGACCTAGGGGCTGGAATTCCAGGTGGAACCATTTTCCAGCTCAAGTCGACCAGCTGAGCCCTGGACGGGAGCTTTGGGCTACCAATGACTAAGAACTGGTGTCCTGACAGAGCCTCTTGTCAGTGTAGACTGACCTGTTAACCCTGGATTTGAAAACCTACAGGAGCAAAGAGCTTGTACACAGAAGGTGGAGCTCAGAACCAAAAGGAAGTTACTCAATGGTTTTCAGAAATATTGAGAAAGAGAGAGCTCAAATGGTTCAGTGGCTGTTGATGCCTAAGTTTCTCATTGTCTCCAAACATTTGAACCGCTGCTACCACAAAAACTGTTAAAAAAAAATCAAAACTTAATTGAGTGAAATTTAAAGATCTTAATGGTTTTATTCAGTGATTCGTGACTTGGGCAGCATCCAAGCTAGCAGAGCGAAAGGAGCTCCGAAGAGGTATACGGTGTAAGAGATTTTACAGGCAGAATGGAGCAGGAATGAGAACTTTTACTAGGCAAAAATAGCAAATTGGTTATTGAAAAGTTAGTTCCTAATAGGGGATGGCAAGGTTCTACCAGGCAGATTACCTAACTCATACTGATCAGGCGATTCCTGATTTGATCGGTCTAATGTTTTATTTTTGGATGAACCTAAATTGTAATTAAGTCTCAGTTTGGTGACATGGGCCTTAATCCAAGTGACTCCAGTTTGAGTCTTTTATCTTGTTTTTAACAGGGTTTAGTTGATATCTAGGCCGCATCATTTTAGAAAGTCTTGGAGAGTGGCCTTAGCTCTCATTGTCTCCGACAGCATGAAGTGGTGACATAGACATTTGGCTTTTCGGTTTAGGGCTTTTTATCTTCAGGGATCTTAATAGAAGTCCATGGAAGAGGTAAGGCATACAGTTATTGCTCTTTTTACCTTAGAATAAATCACTTCATGTGTTGAATGACTCCGGACTGCAAAAAGAGAATTAATTGAACAGACCTGAAGAGATTCCTTGGGAGGTATCATTTACCAGCCAGGGTACAACATAAGACCTCTTGAATACACTAAGGAGAGATGTCTGGATAGAGAAATGAGTCCTAGTCTCAACCCTGCTATGGCCAGCAGGGTGTCCTTGGAAAAGTCACCTCACCTCTATGGGCCTCAATTCCTTAATTTGGAATAAAAGGACTGGATTAGACTGACTTCTAAGTTTCTGTGTACAGTCCTGGTATTCCAAGTTTTCCTCTCCCACTGTAATACTCAGTGACCTGATGAAACCTGCACGTGTCCTGTGTAAACCTGTTCTGTTATGAACTTTGATTTCATCTTTTCATTCTTTCAGACTATACACAGTCCTAGGTGTTTTCCCATACAGAAGACACTTTATTTCCTGTATTTAGTTGGGTGTTCGTCTCTCACCTTCTCAGCTCTGTTAAGTCATCTTTAAAGTTTCTTGACCCAGAACTTCTTTTCACTGCCTTAGAGGCCGGATGCGTATTAGACACTATACAAAGCAAGCATCCTGTTCCACAATTTACTTCCTTCCTTAAAATAACTAACACTTTATTGATTTTTTTTTTTTGACTGAAAAACACCCTGCACTGATATTTCAAGACCTAATGATGCTCCCGTCTTTACTAAGGAATGAGTTATAGCCACTGTCTAACCGATAGAGTATGAATTATTTTTACCTCAATAGGCTGTGTTGCTCTTGTCCCCATTGAAGCTTATCTGATACTCAGTGCCTGGCTGCATTGCCCAATGCCCATTGATAATATTTTTGCTACATTTATGTACTGCCATATTCTCAAGTAGAAAGCAGGAGGTACAAATCTCCTTCCTCAGACTGAATACTGGTTTTTCATCTTTTTTCCGACTTCACGCTCAGGAAACATAAATCTCCAGAGCCTCTGGTAGGCGTGTCCAACCCGTGGCCTGTGGGTCTCATGTGGCCCATCATGGCTATGAAGGTGGCCCAACATGAAATCGTAAATTTACTTAAAACATTAGGAGATTTTTTTTTTGATTACATGTCGTAATGTATTTAATGTGTGGCCCAAGACAACTCGTCTTCTTCCAGTGTGACCCAGAGATGTCAAAAGTTTGGACACCCCTGCTCTTCAGGGGCTGGGCCACAAGCAGAATTATACCCCCAGTGTCAGCCCTAGGACTTGAACTTCGATAGACACAGGATTAGTGAATGGTACCCATGTTTCTGGAACTAGGTTGGGGATTTTGTATGGATGGCTTTGACCCTGCTACATCAAACTCAAGAATCATAGGTGACCCCGGTATCGGTCCTAAATCCTCTTCTGTCATAGAGGTAAAAACTGTCTATAGTAGAGAGTGGGAGAGGCACCTGTCATAAGGCCTTCGTTAATTGAGTAAATATTTAGTGAATCCTTAATATGTTCCAAACACTTTCCTATTTTAACAGGCCAACATGGTACCTCCTCCTCTTTTGGGGGCTTACAAATTAGCCAGGAGGATGGACAGTAAACAAGTGATATAGTTCATATAAGGAGGAAGTAAGCTGTAAAAATTAAAAATATGGAGAAATTACCTTTGAGGCAAGCAACAACAATAGGAAACTCATATAGTAACCTTTAATTATCATAACAACCATGTATTAATTAGTTTGCTAGGGCTGACATAACCAAATACCACAGACTGGGTGGCTTAAGCAATGGAAACATGTTTTTCTCACAGTTCTGGAAGCTAGAAGTCCAAGACACAAGGTGCTGACAGATATTTTTTCTGAGGCCTCTCCTCTTGGTTTGCAGATGGCTTTCTTCTTATTCTGTCTTCACATGGTTTTTCCTTTGTGTGCATATCCTTGGTGATTCTCCGTGTGTCCTAATCTCCTTTTATAAAATTGGATTAGGCCACCCCTAACTATCTCGCTTTAATTTAATTACCTCTTTAATGATTCTGAATACACAGACATTCTGTGATATTGGGGGTGCGGGCTTCAACAAATGAATGCGTGGGAGCGACGCACAATTCAGCCTGCAACAATGCTGTAAGGTGGGCACAGTCATTATCTTTACAGATGAGACTCAGACGTAAAGCAGCTTGCCTGCAATTTGAACTTCAAGATCTATGCATTTAATCACTCTGGCCATGCTTAAGTATATACTCAACTGAGAAATTTAGGAGATGTGTTCTTGGAAACCAGCAAAACTGAGATGCCTTGTGCAGCCGAAAGCATATGGCATGGATTCTGATGGTCTGAATTCAAGTTTCTTCATTCCTACTCACAAGTTGTATAAGGTTAAGACTGTTAGTCACACTGAATTTTTTTATCCCTCCCACTTCCCCCAATGCCAAAACCCCCCATGCACTCTGAAATTTTCTGTTCTTTTCTATTGTTTTTTTTTTTTTTTTAAACCCTGGTACTAATCTGTTAAACTTATTGCTTGACACAATAATGGGTTGTGGGTCACATTTGAAAAACACTGCATCATTTAGCTTTTGTGGCCCAATATTTAGTGATCCTAACTCAGAGTTTTGGTATTCTACAATCTTCAATTACTTCAGTTACAGAGTTCAGTTAATGACAACTCATGAGAAGTAAGTTAAGTTCTCTTAATGAAAAAGCACATACAGTACCATGTTTTAATGGTATTTTATGATCTACTGAGGTCTGTTCACCAGTCGTCTCCTCCAGTGTCCTGACTGATGGAGTAGGCACACAGGAATTAAGGGCAAAGATGATTAGATATCAGCTTTTTCATGGCTCTCTCCCTACATGGGTGAGTGCCGCCAGGTCCCCTATCTCCCATCATGGCTTGAACTTAACCTTCTTGGCACAGGGTGAAAACTGGGAGAATAAAGATTTCTTTCTCAGGTAGGACATGGCAAGTGACATTTACTACCTCAAAATAGGAAATGGGTAGAACCCTTGAAGTCTTGTAAGTATGTGTGTGCGCATGTGCACATACATGTTTGAACACACTTACACATGTCCACATGCACAGGTACACAAGAGAGAAGAGCAGAGAGTGAGTTAAAAATTAGATCCAGCCTTGACTGGTGCAGCTCAGTGGATTGAGCCTTGGCCTGTGAACCAAAGGGCTGGTTTGATTCCCCAGTCAGGGCATATGCCTGGGTTGTGGGCCAGGTCCCCAGTAGGGGGCATGTGAGAGGCAACCACACATTGATGTTTCTTTCCCTCTCTTTCTCCCTCCCTTCCCCTCTGTCTAAAAATAAAATAAATCAAATCTTTAAAAAATTAGATCCAATAAGTAAGATTACTTAAAGGCAATGACCTCTAATACATTTACTTGGTCAGTAAGAAACATGGGCCAGTGGATGCCAGTCTGTCACCAATCTTCCCAATCAAGTAAATCTTTCCTCTTTTCTTGGGAAAGACCTAGTAAAAGGGTGCAGAGAATGATGATAGCCTTCTCCCCAGCACATCCTCAAGGGAAGTTAAGTATGGAATGAGAATTTCGAACACCCCCTGGGAGGTTGGAACTATTGATGAGAGTATCTATTTTATGACCTAAGAAAAGAGTGTAGGGCAGGGAACAGAAGGGCTTCTTCTACACTCTAGCATTTTTAGATGTGCTTTTATTTTGCCACAAAATCAAAGAAAATCTAAAGCTTTATAAACCCAGAGAGACCTAATTATCACAAAAAAGTGAAAACGCAGTGTGTTATGCCCCTATGGGGGATATATCAGACCCTCCTGTAGGCCAAGGAAGGAGAGGTCTAGTTTGAGAAAGCTCCTCTACAAATTCTGAAAACCCCCTTCAGATCTCTTTCATCTGCCCTCCCTTACCTCCCATCCCCACTGCCAACACAAATTGAGAACCATATGGAAGAGTGCCAAGAATAAGCCCTTAGGGAATACTAATATTTGAGATAAGCAACCGAAGATAAAATATGAGTAGGCCAAGAATTTTCTAGAAAATTGGAGGAATGCCCAGAGGGAATGGAGTGCTAGAAGCCAAAGGGGTAGGTGATTCAAGATAGAAAGAGTAGTTAACAATATCAAATGCTGCTGACTGGTCAGTAATTTTAATATTATCATTTTTAAAGACAGTAATGTATTGGGTGTTCTGTATGTGTTATCTCATTTGATCTCTCAAGAACTGCATGAGGAAAAGCTGAAGATTCGGCGCCATAAGTAACTTGGGATTTTAATTTGGGTCTGTATGATTCCAAAGCATGTTCTCTTTCCATGCTGTTCTGAGGTTGGTGGTGTCTTGGAGAGGGTGGTTTTGGTAAAATGTGGGGCATGGAAGTCAGGGTGCTCTGAGGCGGCACACTGTTAATGGGATTTAAGGGAACATGGGTACAGGACATTAACATGTAACTGTGACAAAAAATAAGAGAGATTAAACCAGAGAGGGGAAATGAAGTATGGCTTATGCTTTGTTTTGTTTATAAGATGCAGTTTTGTGTAGTGAATAAGATACATGCTCTTCATCCACACTGTGCTGGTTGGAATGCCAGGTAGACTGCTCATCAACTGTGTGTCAGTTCATCTGGCTCTCCTCACAGAGCATTTGTGAGGAGACAAGGGGACCTGATACATGGGAGGTGCTTCAGAAGCGTCATTATTTTAAAAGTCTATATGCTGAGGGAATGGCGTGAAGAGGCTAGTGTTGTCAAAGCAAGAAAAAAAGATTTTGTTGTACTTTGTCTTCAGCCAAAGACCAATCGGAACACACCTGTGGTTGAAGACATCAAATGTATTACTTTTGGCAGCAAAAGAGAATTCAAACCTTGAAAAATTTTGGGGATATTGGTCAGAGTCTGGCTGAAAATACGTGCAGAATTTTTGCTTGAGTTAGGTGATTTGGGGAGAGTCTGAGGAAGAGGAATTTGCTTTGGGTTGGGTGCTATTAGGAAGAGGGAGTAATTCTATGATTAAGTATCTCAGTAGATCTTGTCTAGGAGAAAAGGCTTAATCTAGAATAAAGATATCATTGGATAAGAAGCAGTAATCACTCCTGTTAGCCAGTATTTTAGTTCGGGTTTCTCTGGAGTCTCTAATCTCGTTCATGAGGGCTCCACCCTCGTGACCTAATCATCTCCTAATACCACCACACCGAGGATTGGGTTTTAACATAGGAGTTCAAACAGTCTCTAGCAGCCACGAGAGGGAATGTTGGGTCATTTTCGTGAGTTGGACAAAGTTCATGTTTTTGCATATGTTCAAGCATGATGGCACAGTGGTCTAGTTTTGGTCTTGATCTGTCACAGTTAATGATTGGCCTTGTCTGATATTAATGTTCAATGAGATTTTAGGCTCCGTAGAACAGCAAAGTCTAGCTATGAGGACCAGGTCAGCTCTTGGCATCACCAAGGCCTAGATGAGTTTTATTCTTGGATTTGACCTCTTTCAGTTATGAGGTCCATAGATGATGTGGTTCTTGATGCTAGTAACTTAAAGGGTCATATATTATAGAATGTTTTATAAGACTTAAGCCTTATACTTCAAAACATAGTTGATAGATTACAGTTAAAAATGCTATAAAAATTTAATGTATTAGATGAGTTGTGCCAACCAAAAAATTAATTTTAATCTTTCAAGGTAGGTTTTCTATTTTACTTTAACAAAATCTTCCAGAAATTTTCATCTTTAATTTTCAATCAGAAAACCTTTTAGAGGAAATGTTCATCTAAAATTGAAATAGTTTGTATTAAGAAAAAATGTAATAAAACACGCCATGATGGATAGTGTAGTTCAAATATTAACGTTATAGCTGTCTTTTAATACTGAGTTAACATGCACAAACATCCTAATAAGATGTTTAAGAGCTTTTATATACATTATAACTTTTTTTGTCAGACTTAGAAATGACTGTGTGATAGAGTGACTTTAGCCTGTCCCTGTCTTCCCATGATACATCTTTAATATTGCTAAATTGCAAAGGCCACTTATTTTGGATAATTTTTTTTCAGTTATACATATGTGGGTGAGCAAATATAGGCTTACAGTTCATATAGAAAATGATACAATAATGAATAAATAATAATACAAAAATAACTGTCATGTACTCACAGCTGTAACCCTATGTTTGCCCACCCTTCTGTTTCTTGAGCACTCACAGGAAGAACATTGTGGTGGATGCTGATGCCCCATTTTATGTTTCATATTTAAAACTGACTCAAAAGTGCCTTCAGTTTAGGACTCCTTGCTTCAGTTACAGACGTGCGGAGAGAAATACACAGACATTATTCGAAAATATTTCTTTGAGAAGATAGTGGGAAATCTAAAACTATTGCAGAATGCCTGTCTTGAATCAGAACAATAAATATAGTGTTTTTTTACTTACATGCTAATGAGTTTGTAACAGCCTATTTAAAAATGTCACAATGCTCCTATTTCACACTTCTTTACTTTTCTTAGAAAGATCTTACAATAAATCATAAACACCACAGAAATTTTTACTTCTGGAAGAGTCTCCAGGAGGCATGAGGTGGATGGTCTGGAGCAAAGTCATCTGTTGTGACACTGTCAGCCAGTCAGTGGTTCCAGCCAGAGAAAATCAAAGGGTTCCCCTGCTCAGCTAAGGGCCCACCTGGCTCTCAGCAAATGCTCTCTGGGTGTTTTATATTCTTAAAGTAAATCTCAAGCACAATAGATAGTGGTGTCAAAAGCAACATTGTTGGGAATCAAATTTTAAAGTAATATTATTCAGTACCTTTTTCTTGGAATCAGAATTTTGAAATGGAGGAAATTAAATGTTGTTATTATTGCAATACAATAAGTATCATCTGTTATGTGCTGACCTTGTGTCATGTCTGCATCATTTATCAAATTCTAGCACTTGGTATCCAAAGTCTGGCGTGGAAATCAAACCAGAAAAAGCTGGTGTTCATGCTACCCGTCACCTGCCAAACCGAATAAGCAGAGACAGGGATTGAATTTTATGTGGGCTTTATTCAGATGGCTAGTGATCTGAGAAGACAGCGGGTTTGTATGCTAATGGACCGTCTTACATTTCCTTACAAGCCAGCCTTTTCATAACAGAGAACTAAGTGTGGTAAGGGGTTTGGAATTCAGGGAAAATTAGATTAAAAACAAAACAACAAAACTGCAGCATTCTTGCTCTGGGCGGGAACTGCAGCATTCTCGCTTCAGGCGGCAACTGTCTCTCAATGGCTGGGCTATTACCTTGAGTGTTTATGGTCTCTCTTGCTGGAGTCAGGGTGGGCCCTACCTGCAGTTCCTGAAATAAAAGCTTTTCACAGGCATTTGCTACTCAGTCTTATCAAACTATTTCCTGACACTAAAATTTTCCAACTTTTGAGGAAGTTGGAAAGTTTAAATCCATCAGAAGGATTTAAAGAAAAGTTAAACTGTCTGATGTTTAAAAAAAAGAAAAGATATTAAATGGTGGAGCTGGGGTTAGAAGCCAGATGTTTAACTAGAAAACTTATGACGTTGATCATCATCATAGTACAGTTTAGTATTTTTGAGTGTCTACTATGTGGCAGGCACTGTTCTCGTGTTTTGTATATATATATATATTTTATCATTTAATCCCCACAACAAACCTGGCAAATAGATACTATTTCATAGGCACTTACAGGTTGAACATGACTGGCCCTACAGTTAGGGAACAAGTAGCCAGCTCATTATTATGCTTCACTGACTCTCTGGGTGAATAACAGATTTAGCTTAAAGGGCTCTTAGTCCAGTCCTGAAGTCTTCTTTTAACTGCCTTTCTGAGAGAATGTCTAGTGCACATTTCAAGGAGTAAGTAAATACCAATTTCCCAAGGCAGCCTAGTCCACCTCCAGAATATTTGTCTTCCTTGATTTTATACCCATGGGTCAGAGTTTTACTTGTTGTATTGTAGGACAATACGAAGGAAGTCTCAGACCTCTTCTAACTTTCAATTGAATATGGAGGTAGACTTTTTTTGCACTGGATTACCGATATTTGGAGTCACAACACAAATTTAAGTGCCTTTAACATATTTATATTAACTAAGATTTGTAAACTTCCTCTCTGCCTTGTATAATTTGTTGATCTCTTTCTTAAGGTGATATTTATGTTCTTAAGAAATTTAAAATATCCTTTTCACTCAAAATACATGTTATCATAAAAATTTCAAAACACACAGCAACTCAAATATCTCAATAGCGCCAAATTAGTATTTATCAAAGTTCTACCGCGTATGCTTCAATCCATCCATTCCATTTTCTTTCCTCTTGCTAAAGTATTTTAAAACAACTAACAGACATTATGTTATTTCACCCCTACATATAAATTTCTAAAATTATGGGTATTTTTTAATATGACTACAGTGTGTTTTTTCAATTTGAAAATGGTGATGATGACTTTAGACAAGATTGGTTGTAAGCTGCTTAATCGCCACACTTAGGAAGAGGGTCAGTTAAATAATAAAGCTAAAAGTTGTATTATGGTTTCAAGTAATTTAATAGTTCTTTACATTTTTTTTTTATTTCTAAGTGAAACAGCAGCTTAAAGATCTTATTCTGGAGTACCAATTGAATCACTTCTTTTTTTTAATGTTGAAGTTGCAAGAAAAACCTAGGGTTTTTAGAACCACACATATATCATTGGTGAACAGCTTGCCTTTTCTATTGAATGATTAACGAGAGAAAAAAGTTTTAAATAGCTTGTGGCTCACCACAGGGAGTGTAGGGTATAAAGTTAATTGGGTAAAATATTATGCACATTTTTAAAAAAGGAAACAAACGAAAAAGAAACCCAGTGAACCTTTCAGTGTTCTGAGTTACAGGTCCTATACTGTTTTTCCAGAGGTTTAGTTTTGGGCTTTTAAAAATTTTTTTTACCAATTTGTTTTCATGTTTTCCCCCCCAAAGTATCATTTCCTTCAATCGTAAAAATAATCAGATGCCTATGCTACAAAGAAGTTTTAGTGAACTAAAATAAAAAAGAGATAGAAATTGCCCACAAATGCCAACATTCTGAAATAACTAGATAACCAATGTCAATGTTATATAGTTATAAATAGTACTGTGTTTTTACACCTTAACATTATATTATGTAGTGTTTCACATATAATTTTCCAACTTACCCTTTTACCATGATACTGTTTAACCATTTCAAAAGAATAAACAACTTCATTACATGAGCTTGCTTTTTAAAAATAAAACAAAAACATGAGCTTTAAAGAAAGGAGGGAAGAGGGTTTATTTGTCTTTCCGGGCCTTCGTTTCTCTCGGATAGAGCTCCAGCTCCTTGCCCTGTAGCGCAGAGCCACCTGCTGAACCGCACTGGCTGGACGTGAAGTCATGCACACGAGAGCCTTGCTCCGCTGGGACTAGTGCTCTGGAAGGCTGAGGATTGTGGCATTCTTTATCCTTCCATCATATTTCTTCTGAATTTTCTTTGCTCATTTTTTTGTTGTTGTTTAAAATCTCTTCTGCAGGAGTCAGCTTGGCCCCCTTCTTGCGGCCCAGGGGCAGTGCATAGTGGGATTTGTACCACTGTCAGTTCCGTGTGCTGTCAATGGGCACGATGCAGTTCTTTATGAGGGTCTTGGTACGGACCGGTTCATTGCTGGGTGCATTGTAGGCAACATCAATAATCCTTGCTTTGTGTGTACAGCACTCCGAGCCCCAGGAGAAGCTGCCCACGTCCACCTCGAGGCTCGGTACTTCTTGCTGCCTCCCTGCACACGAACTGGGTGTATCCGGCGGTAACCAATGTTAGTGTTGACCGTAGGGCGTCCCGGTTCCTAGTTTTGCTCCTTGTGGCAGGGCATCCTCTGGCCCCCGGGCTTGCTGTGGTGCTGACAGTTGTCCTGAGAAATGCCCATGGCTTGGCGCTGGCTGGAAGTAGCTAAAAATATCTTTATTTGCTCTCATCTAGACTGTTTTGTTAAATGCTTAATTGAGGTATAATTCATATAGCATACAGTTCATTTATTTAAAGTGTATAATTCCATGGTTTTTAGTATATTTACAAATATGTGTAACTATTACCAGTCAATTTTAGAACATTTTTAATCATCTTAAACGAAATCTTGCACCCTTGAGTTACCGTCCTCACTCCATCCTCCCTGTTCCCTCCTCCCACCTCCAAACTCTGAGCAACTACCACTACTCTACTTGGCCTTTTGTGTCTGGCTTGTTTCACATATAATGTTTTCAAGGACCATTTATGGTGTAACACATATTAGAACTTTATTTCTTTGAATATATAACCTTTTGTTTATCCATTTGTCAGTTGATGGCATACATGTTTAACAATGAATAACCTTATAGTTTTATCTTTGTATATCTATTATTATTATTATTTGATATTAGAATTTAAAAAGTGAAAGTGACTAAATAAAGGGAGTCAATACTTCTGAGCTTTTAACATGAAAGTATTATCTAGTATTGTAAACCTTACAGAAGAAAATTGTATCTCAGTTGTTGGTTCAACTTGCATTTCTTAGATTACTTGGGAGGATGAGCAAATTTTCCTGTTCTTTGATTAATACCCTATGAATTTTGGTGTATTTTGCCTAGTTTTATTTTGTAATGCTAATTTTTTTCTTTATTGGTTACTGTTTACAAAATGAGGATCTTACCTTGCTTGTATGCTGTATGTGCCCATGTGTAAACCATGCCCACTCTTCAGTCTTCAGCTTAATTGCCACCCCTCCCAGCTATCCTGTTTGGCCTCCTTGATTCACGGAAAGTGCACTTACCTGTGTTCTACCTTGAGTGCTTACATAGTAGTTGTTCAATTGACTTTTATTTTTTTTGTATTGCTTGTTTGGCTGTGAAAAGGAGAACTGATGGGTCCTCACATAGGATTATATACCTTTTTTGCCCAGAAGCACCAACTGAGGAGACTCAGTGGAGCCTGAAAAAGAGTCCCTTTTAATTCCCCATTCTGCAACCAACAGGGGCCCCTTTTCTGTCAGTTCCCACAGAGGCAACCTGTGGGTAGCAGTCGCTGCGGGGACTGAATCTACGTTGTTTGTCATTGCATCTTCAAGTCCTACACAGTGCAGGCCAGAACGTAATACATGTTTGTTGAAGGAAAGAAAGGAGAAAGAACAGAAGAAACAATATTAAATTTTTACCCACATATTTTATAAAGATATTCTTTTTGTCCTCTGCCAAATAAAATTTTAAGGTATTTTTATGTATAGGACTTAATTTAAAAAAAAATTCTATTAAATGTAATATTCTCCTTTATGGTTGACTTTAAAAAATTATATTCAGAAAGCACTTCCATATTTTTAATTAAAAAAATATTTTATCTTTTGAGAGAGGGGATGGGAGGGAAAGAAACATGAATGTGTGGTTGCTTCTCACACACCGGCTACCCAGGACTTGACCCTCAACCCAGGCATGTGTCCTGACTGGGAATCGAACCTGTGACCCTGCAGTTCGCAGGCCGACACTCAATCCACTGAGCCATACCAGTCAGGGCCATTTTTAATTTTTATATTTAGTCCCATAATCCATCTGGAGGTTATGTGGTATATATTCTAATGTGAGAAATAATTTGATACACTCCTCTAATAATTTGAATTTTTCAGAACCATTTAATCTTTTTCTTCCTTTTGAGTCATGATATTTCTCTGATCACTTTTAAGCTCTGATATACACTAAGCTCTGTTTTAGATCAATTATGTTTCATTGTCTAATATTTGTGACAGTTACCTACTCTATTATTTTTACCGTAAATATACTTTGTCTACTAGAAAAATCTCCTATAATTTCCTTTTTTCTAAATTTTCTAAACTTTTCTAACAAACTTGCTTTTCTAGAGGAACTTTTACAAACATCATATTTAATTCCATAAGCAACAATAAAATCATGGGCATTTTGACTGGAATTATGTTGTTTGTAAATTAGTTTGGATGAACTAATATCTTTATACAGCTTTATCATTTTTAATTTTTTTTCATCCAGAAATATAGGATATGTACTTATTCCAATCCCATCATGTACTTAAAAAAATTTAAGGATGTTTTCTGTGTGTCTATGTGTATTCATATGTTTAATAGACTCTACACACATTTCTTTCTAGGTTAAACTCTAGGATTTAAAAAAATTTATTGTTATTTATGTAAAATTTTTTCCTCTTATATTTATAAACTCTTTACTGTTGTTCTATTGCAAAGTATATTTAAACATAAAATTTGTATTCTATTACTTTAGTAAGTGCAATAATTCTAAAAGATTTGTACAGCAATCACTCACTTTGATTTTTTTAGACTCATAAAGGCATGACTTGCAAATAATGAAGCTCTTTAAAATACTATTTTTTTTGTTTCTGTTTGTCTTCTACTCTACCAAGAATTTCTGAAAGAATTATAAATAATTATAACTATTTCCCTTGTTAGACATTGAAAGTATATTGATGATGGCAAATTGTAAGAGATTCTGAGTTTCTTGAGAACAGAGCTCATGGTTTTTTTGTTTTTGTTTTTGTTTTAGTCTTCAGCACCTATTGTGATACCCAGAATAAGGGAAGTACACACACTATAGAAACTTATTTCATCAAGAAGCTTGTCTGAGTAAGAATGTTTCTTAAGGTTTCCCCATTAATTTGGATCCACAGTAATCGTGTGTCTGTCTACTCGCAAATTTATGAGTTTGTTTTTAAGTTATGTTTACTAGAATGTTCCCTAGTTACAATAGCAGGAATTGCCAGCACTGATTAATGTTTCTAGGGGGTTATTCACTAAAATATAGATAATCCGTATGTTCCTTTTTAGGATAAACTTTACATAAGAATTTATTACAATAAAAGTTACTTAAGTGCCTATTCATACAATTTTGCTTTATTCATGATGTATTCAGTCTTCAGTAATATGATCTATACTAATATGGATGTAAAGAATTATGTTTTTGTCAACTGACACAAATATATAAACTTAAGTTTTTCTTGGAACTATGCCAAGTTTAATATATAACAACCACCACAGCCATTTTTAGCCCATTTCAGAGATTGTTCTAGATATTTTACCTATGTTATTTTCATTATTAATTTCATCAAAAGCCTATGATGATAAATTTTGTGGCTTTTACATATTATTTTAATGTGCTAGTAGATTCACTTTTGTAAAACAACTTGAAAGGACACAATCTTTGAGGTAAGTGATAATCTCTAAACCTATTTGTTTTAGACACCTGTGGTAGAGATGAGTATTGCAACTGGTATTTCATTTTGTGAACTCTTTTGTTATGTACTTAGTCTTAGGATATTTGTTGGCTTGGGTTTAATTGGAAGTTCTCTATTTTAATTCAATTTTAGAGAGAATGCTCCTTTTCAGTAAGTCTCAGATGTTCACAGTACTCTAATATTATTATTTATTTCCGTATAGCATTTATCTCTTATGTTAAGTCTAACTTAGCAATTTCCTTTCATACTTTTCTATAACTCCTGGTTTCCAGTTGTTTTTGCCCACAGGTCATAAAGCCTGTGACTTTGTTAGAATGAAGGACTTTCCCCCCTTTTCCTATTGCTTATTAATGTATGATAAAAGGTCACAGTGATACACTGTTCTCAAACTCTTGTTTTAAATGGCTCTCACATTAAGAGACTCACAGTGATGCTGTGAGTTATTGTGAATTAAAGCTCAGCTTCTCTTGTGTCACACAATAATGCTGCATCATGAAACTGAACTGCAGTTCAGTCCTATCTCTTATCCTGGAAGATGGCAAGACTCTGTGATGGCTCCTACCTCACTGACACAATTGCAATCAGAGTCGCTAAGTTACATCAGCGACCTCAAAAAAAAACTATACACTTACTGGCTTTCAAGGACCAGAGATTAGAACACATAAAACATCTATGGATGGCCATATAGGCCCCCTCACACAGGCTTCCCAGTCCCCTCAGAGAAAAGTAGACCACGTGGTAGAAGGTGTTAGACACCACTGTGCAGTATGGACCTGTGTTCTGAGGACCTGGGTGAATGGCACTACTGGACGTAACAGAGCTGAGAAAACAGCATTTATATAAACCCTTTAGCAGTGCATTCATGGCTCCCAAATGGAATTCACCCAAGCTGATCAAGTTCAAATATAATAAGTATTAGATAAATTATCAAGCTCAATGAACACAAAGGCCTATCATCTTATAAACTAATATTACTGTCTAGCTGGCTGTGTGAATTATTATATAGGTTGACTTTCTTTTTCAACTTGCTTGCCACTCAGGAGTACAAAAAATGGTTTGAGGTATCTCTTTGCTTCCATTGTCTTCTCTCAAATGTTTGTAACTTTCTTTAAAAATTTGACTATAAATCTGTCACACGCTGTGAATATAAACTAGACTAAGTAATAACGTTTTGTTCATCCAGCTTCCTCGAATAGTTTAAAATATTCACTGGAATTTTTCCAGCCCTTGGAAAGTGGAAATTTTTAGCTACGGGTAAGGCAACACTCCTTGCATTAGAAACAGTGACTACAAAGTTAATGTTTAAGCTATCTTTAATTTTCCAAATTTGAATGACATATGTAGTTGAAAGAAGATTTCTTTTTAATATGACCATATCTGACTTTTACTTTAGGAAGGCTTGGCTTATGCTACCCTTGATCAAATCACCAGCCAGTGTTGAGCCTTCTGTTGCTGGGCCTTTGCAGTTCTAGCTGGGTTCTAAGACTTTTCCCTCATCTAGTAAATTGATCTGGTTAGTTTTTGAATATAGGCTTATTTTCAAGACTGAAATATTAAAGGATGATGTTATAAACCTAAAGTGAAAGTAGAAGTAAATTTCCCCTTCCTTATTTCAGACAGAAGTGGACCTGAGCTGCTGCAACCATGGGGATGTTCAATATTGCAACAAAGGAAGCAAAACAGAAGTAGAGGAATCCTGTGCAATGAAGCACCATTTTCAGGTAATAGACTGGAAATGGCCCTTTTCTGGTTAAACACATTTGTGGCTCATACAACTTTTCTCACAGCTCTGAGAGAAGCTGATGTACAACCCAGAAAATTTAGAAATCAGCAAGGTGATCCCTGCTGCATCGGGAGCTGTAGCCACTATGCAAGATGGAATGGAAAAAAGAAAGCTTTAGAAACTTGGTTAAATTTTGCACTAGATATGAAATATTTGAGCAGGCACTTGAAGCTCAAGTCCCTTAACATGGTTTTCAAGGCCCTCAGTGACTTGGACCTTGGTGGCCTCTATGGACTGATTTCTAGCCGCTCCCACCTGGAATTCCATCTTACTTTCTCCAGTACACCCTGTACTCTCCCCTCCCCAGGCCTCTTCCTGGATGACCATTCTCTTCTCTGACTCTCCAAGCCTGAGCTAAGTGGTTTTCTATGTCTGCCCTAATAAACTTAATTTACTCTATCATTAGTTTTAGCATACTGTATTTAATTCCACAAGTTTACTTGGCTGCTGGGCTGTAAACCCTGGCATACCTGTCCTGTTCACTATTTTATCCTGAACGTCTGGCACTTAGAAGTCCTTCGATAAACGTTTGTTGAATGAATGAGTTTATTGAGGGTGCATAAACTAATTTTTACTTACAGTTTACAAAGTCTTAACAGCAGAATCAAATCTCAGATGCTGCGCTTGATTGTGCAAACATTATCGCTATCTTTATTTTCTTTAAATCAACTGAATTCTAACTCCAAACAGCTGTTCCACTGCATGGCAGGAACTTCAGTCTCTGCGTCCTTCCCTGGGGTTGCACAGAACCAAAGAGGTTTACACGTGATCCAGGAAATGGCTGAAAGGACTCCAGTGCTCTGGTCCGGCTTCTAATCCAAGCCTGCGGAAGTCCCACCTCTCTCTGCTCTTGGGCTACACAGGGGTTCAGGAATCTGAGCTCCTTCTGAGAAGACCCTAAGGCAAGCCCAGCCTTCCTACTTACATATTCAAAGCACTCTGCTTTGAAGCTGATCATTGCCTCATCTCTCCCAGGTCTCTCACTCCTCAGTTATGAGGTGAAAAAAAAATCTCAGGGGTATTTTACCTCCCCACTCCCATTCCCTCTCTCCCTCAAATAACACCTCACTTTTGTTGGTACTTAGCTTTATCTCTTAAAGTAGGACAGGTCTTAGAATAACAAAAGCTGGGAAGGAATCTTCTCTCTGAGGGCCCAAAATCTTGGGCCAGAAACACAAAGGGTATGAATAACCAGTGAGAAATGGGAAGTGGAAGGAAAAATAATTTCAAACAACGATGACAGTTACAAAATCCTGCTTCCTCTTGACTAACCTAGGTGATGATCTGGGCCAGATGGTCCAGAATGTAAGTAGTGTTCGATACAGGGTCAGAGGTAATGCAGATGGGCAAAGATCTGAACCACTTTCCTCAGGAACAAGTTAAGCTGAGCACCAATTTCTAGAAAGGAACATCTGGAAATTAAAACCCCAAATGCATTCATTTCATTTGAAGGTTTTTTCCTCTCTTAAAGTTGCTTGTATAAAAATAATACAATAATTTGTATTGTACAATAATACAATAATACAATAAATAATAATACCAGATTAAACTCAGTGTTTTGTGTACTCACAACAGTAAATCTACTTTTGCCATACCCTATATACATATATATATGAAAACTATATGTAATTATACATTATAATATAATAAATTATATATAATTATATGACTTATTATATAGTATTATAATTGTATTTCAATATAGAATAGGTATACTATATGATGTATAATATAATATGTAGTATATAATGTATTATAATTATATATTATAGTTATATAAACAGATAATATATACTATCTGTTACCTATTATATATGTATATATACATATATATGCATCTACTTATATGATAAGCTTATATATAATAACAAATACATATATAATAAGTATAAGAATGGTTATTCTAATAGGAGACAGGAGTTATGGGACGTGGTTATTTCAAAGACAATGGGACAAAATAAAGAGGGGTGAGGTATTTCTGAGAACTGCACGGTATCTGTCCTATAGATTGTCCTCTAGCCTGGGGCATGAAACGAGAGGACTGAAGAAATCAGGTAAAGAACAACTAAAATCACTATAATATCATTTGTAGGGTAGTCATTGCATCAACAGCTTTGGTACCAGCAGCATTTGGCCGCAACAAAAGGACAAACCTGCTGCTTTGGAGGGATTGGGAGATGCTGTCCCTGACTTAGGCAGAAGTGTACCCTGGTGCCCTCCGTCATGTGGTCAGCAATAGTCATTGCTTTTGCTCTGACAGAAACAGGCAATTCCCCGTTTACTTAATACTTATTGACTATCTTCATGAATAAAGGAACTTGGCTAAACTCTGAAGATACAGGAGAAAACTCATGGAGTATCCTGGAGTTTACAAACCAATCAATGCAGAGCAGAAAAACAAGTCAGTTTCTACTTGGTAGCCAGAAGAATACAATGGGGGCGCATATGATAGACATCCTGGACAGGCAGGCATGTTTGGAAGAACAGAAAGGGCCTGGTGGCCCAGAGCAGGGGCGACAGCCCCTGAGAATTGCTCTTTGTCTGCTGCGCGTTTCTGTGGATCCTTAGTCTGGAGTGGCCAAGGAAATGTGGGCTACATTTTACGGTGTGTAATGTAACTACGTAGGAATCCAAATTTAGTTCTCAATTTTGAGAACAAGGCTTTGCACTTTGTTGTTTGTAAGTAATGAGTTTAAGTCAGAGAGACTCTTATCTGAGGTTTCATTATGCTCGGAGCCAAAGCAAATTCTAACAACCATTGCTATTATGATCTGCGCCCCAGGCCTGCCATTGTTTGGTATGTCTGTCTCTATGTGCAGAGTGATTCCTTTACGTGTTCCAGTGTTTTCTGGTGAGAGTTGTTTCAGAGTTACACAGTTATATGTTTGACTCCCAGTTCCACCTCTCACTTAGGCAATTTATAATTTCCCTAACACTATTTCTTGAAAAATAGGAGTAATAGCAGCGTCTAAGGGTTGTTGAGCTTAAACAAATTGTATATGCAAAGTGTCTTGTATAAGGTAGGATTCATAGGTGTTTAGTAAATTGTCTCCCTTTATTTCCAACTGCCCTCCCCTCTTTTATTTCCTATGTAGCTATCTAAACTGTGGCAAGAAATCTTGCCTGCCCTACAAAATCATTGCTGAGCACTGAGGAAAATGGCTTTGAGTCCACCCAGGATGTTTACATAATGCTCTTGAGCCAGAAGTACAAAGAAATACACATACCAGAGAAGCACAGTCAGTCTCTCATGGTTAGTTCTTTGGGATCATTTATAGACAGAATGTGTGTGTTTTATGTGTCTGTGTGTGTAGAATGTACAGCAAATTAAAAAACAAGAAACAAAAAACAACTGATTTAGCTTTTGCAGCCAGCAGACTACTGTTACTTTTTTTCATCTTTTCTATTTCTCTTCTTTTATCATAACTCTACTATGGAATATGGTGAGCTATGTATTTTTGTATTGTAAGAACCCCTTGTCACTTGCTTTTTTAGTGTTCTTTTTTTAGCCTTGTGTCTAGGGAGCTTGCTACAACATTTCTAGGGGACATAATACATTTTGATGATAAAATTCCACTCTGGATGTTTGTATTAATTTATTACTATTTTTATCATTGAGACATCTTTTAGTTGCAATATTTGTACTAACTTGTTCTATAAAAGTGTCCTTTGTTGTTTTCTTCTGTGTATTCTTCAAATCAGAAAAATAAAGGTGAAAATTCCTTGACGGTTTACATGTTTTTCATCAAGGCATTCTATGGTGCCTTTATTCAATTTTTAAAAAAGATTTTATTTATTTCTAAAGAGAGGAGAAGGGAGGGAGAAAGAAAAGGAAAGAAACATCAATGGTTGGTTGCCTCTCGCACACCCTCAACTGGGGACTGGGCTCCGCAGCCCAGGCATGTTGCCCTGACTGGGAATTGAACCTGCGACCCTTTGCTTCGCAGACCGGCACGCAATCCACTGAGCCACACCAGCCGGGGTGCCTTTATCCAACTGTTAAACTCTAAAACTTCGTTTTTAAAAGATTCTTTAGTACATTAATATTATTTTCTGTGTTAAATATAGCATAAACCTTTTCAGTTTACTTCTGTCAATTTTCAGAAATTGGATTGAATCACAAAAGAAATTTGTCAGCAAGAGACTGACATTTTTGAGTATCTCTTCTGTTCATTCTGTTCTATTATTCCGTATGCAAAATTTACTTCTTGGCAGAAATTGACAGTAAATACTGGAAGAAAAGGAGCTAATCTTGCTAGCTCCTAGCTTCCCAGTAGGTAGTGGTTGATCAGTAAGTATTTGCTGAATGAATATGGCTAAATTGATACTTTTTAGAGAAAATGGTTGCCTTAGCTGTCAATACATCAAAAGTTTTTATTCTATTTTTCTACGAAAATTTTCTGTTTCTGATTCTTTTCTTCTGGAGTTAACCTAAACTGTTTTCAATGTCTTGTGATACTTCCAGTTTTGTCTACCCTATTTTGCTCTGGTTTTGTGTGTGTCCCATAATCAATAATGGAAAGCTTAAGAGGATATATAAAGTTCAAGACATGGCAAACTTGGCATAGTTCCATGTGTCCCTGAACTCAAAGGCCCGCATACCTACTCTGTATAATCCACACGTTTACCAGACGGAAGGGATGGGTGGTATATGAGATCCAACTTCTGCTTTGTACACCCTGCCATAGGCTGTGTCTGCCTGCAAGGAGGGGCACATTTTTCTAATTCCCAGGAAGACATCATCAGGAACTTTTTCCTCTGGGGAGTTGATAGAGGTTAGTATAGACCCCTGAATCAATGTCTAGTTGAGCAATTCTCCTGCTTTGTTTTTCTTCAAAAATATTTCAGCTATCCTAGGCTGTTCGCTCTTGTTGAAATCTATTTAAAAAAATATTGCTGAGGTTTCTGTTGGATTTCCACCATTCTTTATTACTTTGTGGAGAACTGATATCTTTTTTATATTTAATGTCATTAATTAATATGGCCTATTTGTGCCTTGTTAATGCCTTTTAATATTGTTTAATAATTTCTTCATAAAGGTTTTAAAAATATTTTATTAGATTGATTCCCAAGTTTTCTCTCATTTTTTTTGCACACACACACAAACATATGTAAAATTACATTTTATGACTGTTACTGATGTTTAGGGACATAATTTTTATATATTTAACATACTGTATTCATATTGCATATGAATATACTTTTCTTATACTTACTGTCCATTCACAACAAACACCCAGTTCAAAACCGCGGAGCGTCTGACCCACATAGTGATTTGTAAGAACTTTTGAAAGATTAAGCCTACTAGTTTTTTGTCATATGAATTGCAGCTTCTTTTTTTCAGGTTGCCATTTGCTTTTGTTTCAGTTATTGTTTTTTTCTTTGACTGCAAATAATTTAAATTTTTATGGAGTCACATATACCCATCTTCTGTCTCCTTTCTTACTTTTTATGTTTTCTATCCCAAGATTAAATAGCTATTAATCTACAGTATTTTCTTTTTAAAGTTATTTTCATTTAACTTTTTAATCCACCTGTAATTTGTTTTGGAGGTTGCTGTAATTATGTCCATTTTATATTTTTCTTCTCACAAAGTTAGCCAAATATTCTGGCAAGATTTTATTCTCCACCCAACACTACCTCTATCATAAATGTGTATCTGTATCCTTCCTTTTCAGTCTTGTTTATTATCTGAAGAGTTAATAAGTCTTGGATTTTAGCCAATCAATTAAATATTTTTGAAAGCTAAGGGATACTTTGACCTACTACTGCTGTAGTGTCAGGTTGAGAGTAGACAATAAATGGACAACAGATGGGGGAGTGAATTGAGGAAAAGAGGAAACACGTTTTTACTTAGATTTAGTTGTCTTTGAACTGAAGCTAGGTTTTGATTTTTTGCAAGATAATAATCTAGTAGATTGGGAAGGAGAAACTGATGCACAAGAACTTTGGGAAGGAGGCATAAATGGGAGAATTACTAGGAATGCTTGAGATATTGATTGGTTCATCAGCAGTTGAAACATGTTTAGAAACCAGTAAGGAAAGGACATACTGCAAGTATGATAAAGATGAGAAGATTGAGAGCTTTTTGTTTTCACTGTGGAAAATTTTATGCAGAGGAAATAGTATAATAAACCACATGATCCCATCACCTATCTTCAACAATTATCAGTTCAAAAGTAGGTTCTATTTTATCTCTATATCTTCCTATTTCACTGGTGTTCCCCACCACTGGATTAGTTTGAAGCAATTCTAACCATTCTGTCATTCCAATTACAAATATTTTAGCATGAGTCTGTAAAAAAAAAAAAAGTCTTTATGACAAAAAACACATTCACAATATCCAGGTTTAATTTAAATTTGCAATCTTACCAACCTAATGTATTAAGGAAGCCTAGCTCATTTTGATTGCAGTGGTAGGCTGCAAAGAACAGTTTGGCTTTAGATCTCCCTGGGTTTGTCATGACCCTCAACTTACCTGTGTGGCTCCAGGTAATGCTCTTCTATCAACTCTCATTCCTCATTTCCTCATTAGTAAAAAAAAGGTAAGTGGCTGTCTTTTGCACTTCAGATTTGCCATCCTGATAAGGTAATAGAATTGAAAATAAACCATTTAAAAATGTGAAATACTAAAATTTCCAGTCCAATCCTCTATTTTGTAAATGACGCTCAGGACAAATCATCTGAAAGCAATAGATGTCTTTGCTTAGTCTTGTCTACAGTGTTTCCTTGTAGGTTTTTCTTTCTGAAAAACACATTGCTTTCCTGCTATTTTTCTTGTAATTTTAGGGTTATAGACACTCATACTCAAGAGTAATTTTGAATACCAAGATAACAATGTTTAGGTTTGTATCTTTCACATTCTAATTTCAGGTTACCCTGTGTTTCTCTTGTGCCCCAATTATCAGGTTTCTATTGAGTGCAAACTCAAATTTTCAAAAGTTAATTTTCGTGGTCTTTTGGCCAACAGAGTTTCAAATAACAGGAAAAAAAAATTTCCTCTCTTGCAAACGGCCACAGCAACCATAGAAAAGTATTATTTATTTTGAAGGACACATTTTGATTGGAAAAATCTCTCTCTATCCTTGAGGAGAAATTACTCATCTTCCTATAGGGGGAACTCTAAAGAGAATGTTTTCCAAAAAGGGGCCAACTGGGCGGCGTCCTATTTTCCCAACGCCCAGATTTCTATTCTTGGATCCGGAGATAGGAGGCGGCTTTATTTTTCCCTCTTCCTAGTTCCCAGACCTTCCTCCGGGCTGAGGGAGCCCAGGCTGGCCGGTCCCAGCGGGTGGCCAGCCCAGAGGCAAACTGCGAGCCTCCTCGAGCCACTGAAGGGCTCCAGGCCTGGAGACTCGGTGGAGTCCGCTGAGTCAGTGTCTTCCTGCTCGCCTCCCGGGAGACTGGGAGACTGGGATCCGCTCGGCCTGAGCGCGCACGGGGCCGCGGCCACAGCCGCGGCTGCGGCCACGGTCACGGTCACCCGGGCCGGCCCTGCTCAAGCTCCGTCCCTGCCGCTAGAAACCGATCCGTGGTGTCTTGCCTTGGAGATCCTCTCACAGGCCACTGAGCCAATTCTTTTGCCTCCTGGGTGGGGGAGGAGGAAGCAGAAGAAGAGGTCTAAGGGAGGGCAGGGCAGCGCTGGGCGGGGAGCCACCGCCTTCCTCATAAACAGGCCTGAGTGGGTGCGCATGGGGTGTGCGGGTAGAGCAAGCAGCGGGCAGTGAGCTGTGCTCGCTCCCGGGGAGCAAGGGCCCGCACCGCTGTCCCTTCTTTGATTAGCCAACCTAGGTGCGGGAGGGGCGGCCTGTAGGTAGAGGGGTCCATCATGGCCAGTGGCAACTGTCAGGGGTGCGAAGAGGAGGACGAGGAAACTTTGAAGAAGTTGATAGTCAGGCTGAACAATCTCCAGGAAGGAAAGCAGATAGAGACGCTGGTCCAAATCCTGGAGGATATGCTGGTGTTCACCTACGCCGACCACGGTAATCATTTGCAAGGAAACTGTTCCTTTATCTACGCCCTCCCCCCGCTCCTCGCTCCCGCCCCCGCGCCTCTTGGCAAACTTTCTCCGCTGCTCTTTGCACAAACCTAGACTCTTGGGAAGCCAGACTCTATTCCTTAGTACAGAAAGGAGCTGAGAATTCTAGGAAGAGCTTGCGCTTACTTCTTTTACTCTCTCCCTCGTTTTAGACGGTAAGGGGTTGCCACCATGAATGGTAATTTTGCTTTTCCCTCCTACCCCCTTCTTTTCCAGCCTCCAAGTTATTTCAAGGCAAAAATGTCCACGTGCCTCTGTTGATCGTCTTGGACTCGTATATGAGAGTCGCTAGCGTGCAGCAGGTAAAGGAGTGATCATTCTGCCTACTTCCCCTTCTCGTTGAACTTTGATGTTTTCCTGTCAATGGTATATACTCAGAGTTCTGGGTCATTTGTAAGATTTAGCTTGACTTTGACTGTGATTTTAAGATGAAAACGTTGTCAAATCATTATCAAAAGTTAACGGTGTAAAAGAGCTCACTAACTGTGCTCCCTAATTGTCTGTGAATATAAGTTTATACGATTGTCTGACAACATGGATGGTTGTGGGAGGGGAATAATAATGGGGTGAGGTTTACTTCTGTTATTGGCTGCATGAGTTCATCAGTATTTAAATCAAATTATTCTAACAATCTTTCCGATGTACAGTATACTGTAGAGATGTCACCATTATGAATAGTTTGTGAAAAGGGAATAATGAATGAACAGTAATAAAATTAATAATAAATTAATAAAACAAAATAACTTACGAACTTTCATAGGGTTTTTTAAAATTTGAATATGGACTTCTAGCTTTCTTTAGTTGTAATATGCCTTGTATTACATAAAGAAACATTTTATGATTCCTCTGTAAGTTTAAATTTATACTTTTCGACTGTTTCCATATAAAAATGAATGTAGAAGCGAAACATAGAATCTACACCATAGGAAACCCAGAAATTTGCTAAATATTTTTTAAAAGGAGCCCTGGGAAGATAATCAAAGATGATTTACAGTCAAAACAAAATTACTGCCTGACATGTTATCTTCCTTTGTAGATTTTGAGATTTTGAGAACTGAAATCAGTGTTGTCATTTGCAAGTAAGGTACTGAAGGGAAAGAGAATTGAACTTTGAACTCTACTGAGGTCCAGTCATAATGCCTACTTGAGAGGCTAGACAGTTGTAAGAATTATCTGGATCGCTAAATCTGTATCTGTCTACCTTTATCTTTATGTTTATTTCTGTCTAGCTAGTGTAGTCTGGGTGAACCATTTACCTAGCTTCTTTTATGTAAGGACATTTTCATCTAGGATAAATGCTTACTTTTATTTTTCTTCAACTGAAATATTTACCATCCAACTGTTGATTTTCAGGCTGTTAGCAAACAAAACTATGAAAAGATGGAGGCAGGATAAAGACACTGTTCTTTTTAGCATCTAATGTCTGAATTTCATCCATGAAACATGAGTCACTTTTTGGTATTGGCCCATTGTGCTTTCTACTCACATCGTCCCCTCTTACTTGCCTCTGCTTTGGTGTACAAAAGTCTTCTTCTGGCACTCTCCATTCCTTGGATTCTGTGTTTGGTGCAGTCACCCCTGCTGGGTGCCGCTAGAACAATTGGACCCTGGGTGGGCTTTGGTCTGCAGGGCCCAGAAGAGACAGTGCTAGACTTGAGAGCCAAGGGGTACCCGGAACATACCCACCGCCTAACTCTTCCTGTCAGGAGCTGCCTAATCCTGGGCATACTTATCTGGAGTGGTTATGAATATCACTCAATATCCTTTTCCAGTAGGTGTCAGAGACAAAGTATGCAAAAAAAATAAATAAATAAAGAATTGTCATCTGATTTGGTAAATTAATGAAATAAAATGTTTAGTTTTAGTGTATTAATCTGCAGAAGGCATTATATATATTAATCATTTGATTTTCACTGGTATCACACTGGCTAGTTTTTCCTCAGAGTAAGTGGCTTATTTAGGATCACACAACCAGTGACAGAGCCAGGACTCAAGTCTTCACACACTTAAGAATCTTTCCCCATTATACAGTCCACTAACTGTCTGAATTCACAAACTTTTCATGCAAGTAAAAAGCATAGCAGTTTGGTGCAAATGTTGTGACCATGCTAGGCACAATGATATTATCAATTTTAATAATTATCGATATTATCAAAGGGCTGTAGATAAGGATTTCTCGCTGATATTTTAAAAATCCACTTAAAAGAAAGTGGGTTATTTTTCTCTTCACATTTCTTCATGTTACTGGTATAATTAATACAGAGATTCGTTCATGCTTTATATGTGGAAATAGATAGAGAGTGCTAACTGAAAAACTTTTAATGATGAACTTAAGGAGTTCAGATAAATTACTCTTATAAAGGAAATATTAATGTTTGTTTCCAGAATTCATTTAACATGATAGTCCAGACTCTGAATTTTTATTTTCAAGGTCTTTTCATATTTTATTCATGCTCCTGAACAAGCGACCATCTTTAGAGAACTGGTTGTGAGCCTCGCTGTCCGATTACTTTTCCTTCCCCGCCAGTCTCCTGACCATTTCTCTGTGCTCTTTGCTTTTACATTCCTTCTCTTTATCGACACAATTTCACACTTTGAAGTAAGGGAGCAAAATAAATGAAGACCACTAAAATTTTCTTTAAACCCCTGGACCCTTTTTCCATTGTGCATTAATTAGATCCTTTGTAACTGAGTTTACAAAATAATTATAATAAAGTGAAAACTATCAACTTAATTGTATTGTAACTGTGCAGGATGGGAAACTTCTCTCTCTGAAAGGTAAGCTTTTAATTGGATAGATTAATGGATCAATTGCTATCTCTGCTTTGATGCCAGCAGTTCTACAATATTTAATCATTGATGCCCCAGTTGCCTCAGTCTTTTTGCAAAGCAATTTCTGATGCTGCTACATCACCAGCTAAAACAAAACTGGTTTTCTCCTCGATAAAGCCATGTAGCTACAGAAATGAATATAGCATCCTATGTGATTTATGATAGATTTCCCAATGGAAGCTGTTTCAAATGTTATTTCTTAAATATTTAGGGAAAAAAGCCTCAAATGTATTTTATGAAAGCATGAAAATAGACAGTTTTATGGCAGCTGGATTGTCAATGTCTCTTCAGCTTATGCGGAGGAGGACGTCCTACTAAAATATAGGAAAAATAGCTGTCAGAAATTGCTGACTTTTCAAGCAGTTTAAAAGTATGTAAAAGGAAGTAATGACAGAGTAAAGCAAATCATGCTTAATCCAGAAAAGATCCAGAAATGATATTGTAAAGAGTTCTTGTGTAATTATTTTTATCTTGTGAAATATCCCTTATTTTTGTAAACAAGTAAGAAACTTGTGGTATTATTCCTTATTGGATGCACAGAAATTTCTCATCTTGTCATTCAACTCTGCTTCACTCAATTCCACTTACGCATCCAGTCTTAGAATGAAGATATATTTAAAAAGCATGGATGGACCTGGAGAGCATTATACTAAGTAGAATAAACCAGTCAGAGAAAGACAAATACCATATTATTTCACTTATGTGGAATCTAATGAACAAAATGAACTAACAAGTAAAAAAGAGACAGACTCGTAGAGAGCAGGGTGACAACTGTCAGGGAGTGGAGGTTGGGGAGCAGTGTATGGGGGGTGGGTGGGTGGAGGGATTGAGTGAAAAGGAAAAAAAAGGAAAAATTCATGGACATGGCCAACAGTGTGGTGATTACCAGGAAGAGGGGTGTTTAGGGGAGGTGGAAGAGGGTTAAGGGGGCATAAATGGTGATAAAAGAAGACTTGGAGTGGTGAACACACAATACAGTGTACAGATGATGTGGAACTGTGCACCTGAAATCTGTATAATTTTGTTAACCAGTGTCACCCCAATACATTCAATAAAAAGGAAAAAACACCCAAAATAAATAAAAGCCATCAGTAAGATGATATTTCATTTGAAATGTGAAAGAACCTAGGGACATTTTTATAGAAGATTTTATTTATTTTTAGATAGAAGGAAGGGAGGGAGAAAGGGAGAGTGAGAAACATTGATGTGTAATTGATTGGTAGCCTCTCACACACCCCCAACCCAGAACCTGGCCCTCAACCCGGGCATGTGCCCTGACTGGGATTCCAACCACCGGTGAACTTCTCGTTTGTGAGATGACACCCAACACACTGAGCCACAGCTAGGGCAAGCCTAAGGACAGTTTTGTTGTCTTGACCTCATCATCCGTTTTTAGGTGTTCTAAAGAAATCTAGAGGGGCTCTTTGAGAAATTCTCCCTCCTCTCTATCTTACGATGCCTTTCTCTTTTTTTGACTAACAGACGTTACATTGTCATCAGACAAGGGAGCTATTTCTCTTGCCAGTGTTTCTAGGTCCATTACCTGGGAAGCAGCCTTTCCTGATAACTTACACTTTGCCATAAAAATCTTCAGCTTCCCCTATTCCTCCATTACAAACAGCTTCATTTTGTCCTGTTGTTAAAATTTTACATATTTAGAAGGAGTTCTTTCAGGTAGATGTGACTTAAATAACATGAAGGCCCAAGTATAGCCTTTCTTGCCCTTTGCAGTCTTGGTATGTCCTCGAAAAGTACATCTTCTGCTTACTTTATTTCTCCTTATTTAGACAACAGGCATGTCTCTTTCCTTCATCATTCAGTTGTAATGGATTTTGTGCGACCTTCTGGTATGATTTTTGGAGCAGGATTATTTTAAGTACATGGCTCTTCTCAGGAAGCATTTTATGTTATTTTGTTTTAAAACAACTATTTAAAAGTAGTCACCTGTCCTAAGAATGAAGATGTTCATGTTTGAATGAAAATGTTCCATTGGCATGTTTTAAAATGTGAATATTTGGCTTTCTTGCCTTCAGGTGGGATGGTCACTTCTATGTAAATTAATAGAAATCTGTCCGAATACAATGCAAAGCTTAATGGGACCCCAGGATATTGGACACGATTGGGAAGTCCTTGGCGTTCACCAGTAAGTATGACTGATTGTCAAAACAAACTGCATTAAATATTTCTCTCTACATATGACGAACCTTTTCTTGATACATAATATTTGTATTCCAAATATTTGGATTTGTATTATATATAGTATAATTCTTTTAACATGCAAGGATATTTTTTTCTTGGCTCGATTTATGTTTATAGATAGCTTTCAACTCAGAAATATATTATCTAATTGAATTAGCAAACTAATATTTGATGTAAAATATCAGGTGTTATTAGTTTAATAATATAAATAATACAGTTGTACAGTTGGTTAAGTTGTAGATTTTTGATGACTGCTTATGAATTCAAACCAAGAAGCATTTTTTTTTTACTTTTTAATTATAGAACTGTTACAAACCACTAGTTCTTAAAAAATATGAGAACTAAAAACTTAGTTCAGTAAATAGTAATTTAGAAGTTTATGCTTTACTGTCTCTAAGACATACATTTATGCATATTCATATGTATTTAATGAGCTTAAAACACAGCTTTCAAAATGAAGAGAAAAGAAATTACCTTTCAGCACATCTGCAGTCAAATCTTGACAGCTATTTTACTAGCTACGTTATTGCAGTTTGCATCATAATGACTTTGTAGATGAGACCATTTATTTAGCCACAATTAGTTAAGAGAAAATTTTCTGAAGAAAAATCTGTTTTCAGGAAAATTCTTTTTGGATTTTTGGATAATTTTTTTTTTTGACATTTAAAAACTATCTTTTCTTATTAACTTTAGTGTACTTTATGCCTAATGTGACTTTTCTTTAATGCAAAGAAGTGAATATGTATTGTTCCCCATGGCATATTGCTTATGAAAAATGTAATATATGTAAAAGGAAATTTTACAACTTTGTGTTCTTTATTGGTATCAGCTGCCACTGCAAATTTAGACAACTATGAGCTATTTGTTTGTAGGTGAGCACATCTGTCCTTATATAATACATTTTTCAATCTTTGTTAAGTGTGCTACAGTTTTTCAGTTTCTGTTATCTAAAAATTGTATTTTGAAAAGATATTTACAATTAATGTATGTTCTCATCTTCAAACTAACCTCTGAAATTCTATTAGTTCTAAGGTATACAGCATTTAATGAGGAATTATGCAAAATATACCTGTAATTACTAGCTTTAACATTATGTGTCTCTTACTTGGTTGAGAATTTCCAAGATCAGTAAAGATTAGCAATTTATAACCTTAGGGAGTATTGGAAAATGCATCTTGTCATATTCTAGTACAAACCACCTGTTCAAATTAAATTACATAAACATTTCTACAGGGATCTCATTTACTCATTCACTCAGTCACTCATTTGATCATTCATTCATTTACCCTTCATTTATCAATTGTTTATTACACCCCTACTTTAGGCCAGAAGTAGTGTGAGCAAGATAGACACTGCTCTCTCCAGTAGGACATACTAGATTACTCCCAGCAAAACATTTTACTGTAAAACATTTCTCCCTATATTCAAGGACCTCCCTCCCCGCCAAAGGCTTACAGTATTGAAGATGAAAGCCCTTGGGTGGTGAAGTTTAGAATGGAGGGAATAGTGCAGGGAGAGGCAGGGGCAGCATGGGTAGGAGGAGAATCCACAGAGTGTAGAAGGATGGGGTCTCTCATCCCCTCACCTCATCAGTTGGAGACCATGTGACAAGTTTCTTGGATCTAAATGGAGCTGTGGATGTTCCCTCACAATGTAAAGCCAAACAACATGGTGTTGGAATAGACTAAAGATTGTATATTTTAGAATTGATAACTCAGAGACTCAAGCGTAATCAGTACTACTCGAATACTTACTGTTGATATTCTAGTTTCACTTTCTATTGTAAAACAGTATCATTTTTTTCAAAAATAGTAAAATTTAATAATTTAAATATTCAAATGGTTCTTAATGTGTGTATATAAACTAACATCTTTATGACATCTCTCATTATTTTAATACATCAATATGCATTGCATATAATTTATAAGTTTATATCACATAATAATAGGCTTGATCTCTTGATGCATATAACTTCATGATATTTTAGACATAGAGTTTGGTGAAAATTGTTAATTAAATTTTAATGTTTTGAGAAAGAAGTTAATAACTTTATATTGAGACCCATAATGATCCCCTATTGATTGTCATGAGGCTGGCTCAGGTTTACAGGAAGAAAAAGAGTATGTAAGCTTCAATACAGGGAATGAAATACAATGAGATGAATAAAATGTAGGTGAGTAAAGCACAATATCTAAAAAAACGAAAGTCTAGATATTATATTTCACCAATCTCGATGTGTTTTTAATTACAGACTGATTATTAAAATGCTTACAGTTCATAATGCCAGTATAAACCTGTTAACAGTTGGACTGAAGGCCTTAGATCTCCTTCTAACTTCAGGTAATATATACCTACATATTTTTAATGTTGACTCATATTTTAAAAATATATTTTTAAAAAGATTTTATTTATTTTTAGAGAGAAGGGTAGGGAGGGAGAAAGGAAGAGAAACGTCAATGTGTGGTTGCCTCTTGAGTGCCCCCTAAAAATATTTTAAACCATTTGCTGTGTTTCAATATTTAAAAGTATAGTAACATAATATAACTTAAATATTGATGATACCCCTAATTTTTTATTTCCATTTTCTCTCATCTCCTTTCTCTAACTTTTTCCTGTCAAATATCCCCCCTAATATCTTGACTTTAAACATTACCTTGTATAGTACTGAGTCAAATTTATATTTCTAGCCCAGCGTTACTCCCAAAATCTGGCCCCACATCTCATATTCCTATTAGCTTGTTGTTCTTACACATCTTTATCATTATTATTACCTTTTTCATTATATCTTTAATATGTTTTCTATAATATATTTTCTAGGGCATGACATAAGAGTAATATTTAAAAATATATAGTATTACTTGTTTTTAAAATATTTTATTGATTTATTTTTAGAGAGAGTGTGTGCCCTGGAATCAAACCAGTGGCCTTTCGCTTTGTGGAATTACACCCAACCAACTGAACCACACTGGTCAGGGCTATAGCATTACTTCTTGAGTGCTTGATAGATACCGTGCTTCACTTGTAAAATACTTCCCGTGGATTTAAAAACATAATCCTCAAAGTGTCCCTTGAGATAGGTGTTTTATCTCAGTTTTGTAGGTGAGGAACGTGAAGCACAAAGGGGTTGCTTTAGCCAGTAAGTAGTAGAACGAGGGTCTGATCCCACATGTCGCCTTCCTTCTCTGAGGAGACTTCTGTCTGGACTTGAAAACAAAGGATCTTGACATTTTGAAATAGTTGTGATCACTGGTGTGATGCACACCTGCTCTGATACTAGGTTCTGAGAAGAAAGGGTGCTTATAGGGAAGCTAGTTAGGAAGGATGGGGAGACATTTCCTTCAAAGTAGTGATGGGCAATTTAGGTCAAGGGAACAGCATGTGCGGAGTTGAGAGACCTATGAGGATAGCACCACAGGGGCCAACCTCTATGAGGATCAGCCTCGCTTAGTAATGAAGACACAATAGGAGAGAGAGAGAAAGGAGGTAAGGAAGTGAAGATGAGAGCATGAGGGAGGAGGGAAGGCCAGAATGTACTCACCACTTCACCAGAGCCTTTGATTAAAACATATAATGAAACCTACTAACTAGTCTTAACCATGATTTATTTTAAAGTCATCCTTGGGTGCTTTTTTGAAGAGGGCAGGCAATGGCGGGGTCATTCTCCATTGACAATGGACAGGAAGCTGCGGAGGGTTTATGAATATTAAAAATCCACCAACACTGGACTATATTGAAGCAGTGTGCAGATAGGAAATTTGCCATGTGTTCTGAGAAGACTAGTTAATTTCAAATTCTTCCACAAAACTTTCACAATTTTGCACTGTTAGGAAAGTTTTTAAATTGTGTTTTAAAGTTTATTTACATACTTATGAAATGTTAATTTATGAATCATTTTTATTGTTTGGTGTATTAGTTAGCTGATTTAATAGTTACTGGGCACTTCCTGTTGTTCTGGAGAACTGTAAGACAGATGAGGCAAAATTCCCGCAGCGTAGAATTCACAGTTCAGCACCTCCATCCAATATTACTTTTTGAAATGAAGAAATGTTGAATATCTGTGCTTTTCAGTATCATGGCTAGTAGCCATACATGGTCGCTACTGAACATTTAAAATGTGAGAAACTGAAATTTAATTTTATTTAACTTTAATTAATTTAAAGTTTAAAAAAGCGATATGTGATTAGTGAGTACCAAATTGGACAGCACAGGCAGAGATGGAGAGAGTACTTAAATAAGTAATTTCAATTTATTAATAGAAGTCCTATAACAGATATGTGAAGAAAGCCACCATAGGAACACAGGGAAGAGAGCAGTTAAACTCATTTGTGGAAGCTATGAGCAAGGACATGAACAAGTTTTAATCCAGCTCTGCCACTTCTTAGCTGTTGGACCTTGGGCAGAGTCACTTGGGTGACTTCTCTCAAGCTTCTTCAGTTTTCTTATTTCTCAGATAGGAATTGCCCATGCCTTGTGGGGTTGTGGTGGGTTTACAAGTGTTAGAGTGAAGTGCTACAATTGTCTGACCCGTTATATACTATACAAGGGTTTGCTACTACCACTTCCATTCTAGTCCTACTGTTTTTATTGACAGAATAGGTATTGTTTGTGTTATTTCTTGGATCATGGTCGGAGTATATTTGCTGTGGGAAAAGGTAGGGGCATTCCCTGCAGCTAGTGCATGTGCAAAGGATTATCAAAGAAAATGTTTAGCGATTGGTAAGGAGCGCGGCATGTTTGGAGTCAGCAACGCATGGAGGGGCATGGGGCTTATGAAATAAAGCAGCCAGTGTGTGAAGGGTCATGTCTGTCAGACTGAGGAGTATGAGAAGGCCATAGACTATTTCAGCAAGAGGTTTATGGGATCACATTTGAGTATTAGAAATATCATTGGGTAATAAATTAGGTAGGAATTTGGGCCAGGCCCAGCAATTAAGCAATTGCCTTTGCTTTCCAGGTGAGAGATGATGTGGTCCTCAATACAATAGGAATGGAGGGGGCTAGTGCATAAGGAGTTTTCAAAGTATTTGGGAAATAGATGCAAAGTCTTGGTAATGAGTCAGTTCTTTGGCTGGGCAGAGAGTGTAAGAGAATGTGAAGAAGGAACTCAGTGGTTTCTCTCTTGGCTAGCTATTGGGTGATGGTATCATCAATGAAGACAGGAACAGCAGCAGCCTGGGTTTGGGATACTCAGGTATTGTTGTCTAAGAGGCAGAAAGAAATGTGTTTCAGGAATTGAAGGCAAGATGTGTTGGCTGAAGATATTGATTGGAAATCACATAGTAAAGTGTACTGGGAACTGCTCTTATTTAGAAAGACAGGAGAGCTTGATTGGTCTAACATCCGGGATAATTAAGTGGTTTGTCAAAATAAAATGTCCACAAACCATTCATAGTCCTCATGTGAAACTTAATACATGAAATGTTAAAGCACCTGTTTCCTTGGTGCATCTTTTTCTCTTCAATATAGGTAAAATCACTTTGCTAATATTGGATGAAGAGAGCGATATTTTCTTACTAATTTTTGATGCCATGCGAACATTTTCAACCAATGGTGAGGTCCAGAAACTCGGGTGCAAAGCTTTACAAATGCTGTTTGAGAGAGGTATGTAAAAATGTCAAATTATTTATTTTGATATTTATATAAGAAAAACGGTTTACCCTGGCTGGTGCAGCCCAGTGAATTGAGCGTCAGCCTGTGAATCAAAGTGTCACCGGTTTAATTCCCCAGTCAGGGCACATGCCAGGGTTGCAAGCCAGGTCCCTAGTAGCGGGTGCTTGAGAGGCAACCACACGTTGATGTTTCTCTCCATTTTTCTCCCTCCCTTCCCCTCTGTCTAAAAAATAAAAGAAAAAGAAAAAGAAATAGGATTATAATAGGAGAAGTAGAATATAATTATAATAACAAGAAGATATCTAAAGTTGTACTATTTATTAAGAAGAGGGAGTTCTCAGTCAAGGATAAGTAATGGGGTCCATTCAGAAATATTGTTTGTTTTTGTGGAATACATTTTTTTTGTGGGTTAAAATTATATAATTGTAGTACACTTTCTTCCATTCCTTAACAAGACATAAGTTTCACTTTGCAAACTGGATGTGTAGGTGTTAAGAAAGAAAATATAAAGCTGAAAAGTAAGGTATAGACTAAATTTGGGCTTATGATGTTGAGTCATCTCTAGAGATTTTAGAAATTGGTAAAGGCTCTGTATAAAGAACCAGGAAGTTTACAAAATGTCCCTTAGGAAGATTTTATAACAGAGATTATCGTTTAACGTTAGAGTTATTTGAAACCTTTTGTTCTTCCATTGGTTTGATGAGGAAATGGATGGGGCAGGGTGGAAGCGAGCAGTTCATTTTACCACTACATTTTGAGAGCAGCTTTTGCATCATTATGACAGCCAGCAGCGCCGGGGGTTTGGGATAAGAACAATTTATGTGGGCCCTGTGTCTGTATCGGTTAACCACTCTAGTTACCACCTCCAGGAATAGGATAGATCACCTTATACTGTTGAATTCCATTTCATTCCAGAAGAGCTTTAAAGAGTTTATGGATATACCAGAGAAAAAAATGGACAAGGGAATGGGTGAAAGGAAAATTACATGAAGCTAGGTTACATTTACTACATACATCAGGTCCTGCATATTTCAAAGGGATGGACCAGATATTTGGCTCTTTGCTTTTTATCAGGCAAAGAAAAGAGGTAAACGTCACTGGTTACAAACTTACTTGAGATAAAAGGAAGCTCATTTATGAGGATAAGCAATGGGCCTCCTGAGAGACCTGAGAAAACCCGTCCGTGGGTTTCCTTGGATGCGATGATAAAGCATACACAATTTGCAAGGAACACAGAATGTTATTTCAGTGGAAGATACTCTGTCAAGAGCATGGTCTGCAGCCCAGCTCCCTGATGACCATGCCTGGGGGGGAAGAGTTTACTGTGAGTGACGAAGGGAAGAACTGCGTCTTTTGGGCTATCTTTCATCAGTGTTTTATCTTGCAACTAAATTTTTGCTAAGAATCGGGCCAAGCACAGTTTGAGGTTTTATTGTCTTACGACAGGGCCTGTAGTCTTCTGTGTTGCATTTTAGGGGCACATTCTTCTTCATGGAAGAAGGGCCAACCTTATGCTGTCACCAGCACTGTGAGACCCACCCATGACATATGGAGAACACCAGGGAATGCTAAGATTGTATTCACTAGAAAGATCCACAGTGCTGACAGTATTGTGATTGCAAATGTAGAGGAGAAAAATTGCTGAGTTTTTCCAGGAGTATCAAGTTCTCCAAGACTTAGTGGTACCTGGAAAGTTAATTGTCAAAATTTGAAAGTGTGCTGTGGCAACTACTCTACAAAATGAGGAAGTTTCATGATATTCCTCATTTATTAGATGAACCTAACCAGTTTCACATTATATTGTATGGACTATATTATATGGACTATTGGTAAAAAGGTGAAAAACAGGAAGTAATGTGGATCATGAGAAGTGCTGCATTTTCTAACATTTTTGTTGGTGCTGTTCGCAGGCTGGATAAACCAGTTTTTTTTGTTCGTGTGTGAGGTTCCCATCCAATAAAGTGATTACAAATGGAACTCGTTGGCTTGATCAAGAGACTTTAATTGAGAAAATTAATGCTGATAATGTTGATCTTTGATGAAATCAAGACCATTGAGGCAGAGTATTTCAAAGTCTATTTACTTGTCAGTTGCTGAAGTCTATTCCTGTTGAACTGATAGATTTAGCTGAGCCCTCCCTCAAAAGTGTACCGCTAACCATGCCATTTTAAGTATCGTGGGATGTTCCCTTCCCAGAGGTCATCTTTATTAGTCATTTTCTTTAAAATCCCCCAAATGAAATTGTAAGTAATTTTGTTTTTCTGAGAACTGTTTGATTACTAATAGTTTCACATTTCAAAGCCTTGAGTGCTTAAAATTTTATGTCACCTTTATGCTTTTTCAGTATTTTGTCTTTTATTTTTCAGTTTCAGAGGAGCAACTGACTGAATTTGTTGAGAATAAAGATTATACGATATTGCTAAATGCGTTTAAAAACTTTAAAGATGAAGAGGAAATTGTGCTTTGTGTGCTGCACTGTTTACATTCCCTAGCAATTCCTTGTAAGTAGCCCATATACATGATTTCTTCATTTTTTTATGTGAAAAGTTATAATATATCTCCTATGCGAAAGTGTTTTAAAAGTATTTTTTATTTTTTAGCCCTGGCCGGGTTGCTTTGTTTGTTGGAGCATCATCCTGTGCACCGAAAGGTTGCAGGGTCGATCCCCGGTCCAGGAGTGTATAGGAGGCAGCCTATCAAAGTTCTCTCTCACATCAGTGTTTCTTTCTCTCTCTCTCCCCCTCTCTTCCCACCCCCATTTGTCTCTCTCCAAGATCAATAAACATATCCTTGTGTGAGAATTTAAAGTATATTTTTATTATTTAGAAACATATGGATGCTAAATGCATTATTTATTTAATTTTTGTTTATTAATACTGTACTGCAGCTGGCTCAGGGCTTCGCACTGAGGAGACAGTAGCAGAAATATAAACATGTTCCTTACCCCTTTAGAGCCCATAGTACCATGGGAAATATGGATATTGTAAGTACATAGGTGATTACAATGTATTATAAGGCAGGTGTTGGCCACAGTACCCAGGGTTAGGAGAACACACAGGGCACAGGACAAGATCTTTTAACAGAGACTTGAATGGTGAGCAGAGCTTTTTATGTGTTGAGAGGTGTGAGGGGAAGTGGAAGTACAGGTAGCATGGCCCAGAGAGAGGGCATTGTAAGTGTAAAGGGACTGGAGCAAAAAAGAACCAGTGCATTTGAGAAGACAAAAGGGGCTCAGTAAACCGCGTTGAAGAGTAAATGCGTGCGTGTGTGTGTGCGTGCACATGCTCAGCCCCGAGCATCTGCTTGTGTGTCATTTAATGGAGGTAGGGGAAGGGCTTGATAAGAGTCAGTGGAGGCGACCAGAGGTATAGCCAGATCTTAAAGGGCCCGAAAAGTCACAGGAAGGAGTTTAAACTTTGTTGTGATACTGGTTTAGCATTTTTTGGTATTTTGAAATCTATTCACTTTTATCACAAAAAAGTGCAGACAAGAAATGACTTTTCCGGGCATGCCACCAGTGACTGTCAGTGGGCTGAAAGAATGCGTCAGATTCTATTACATTTGTAAATTTATGAGCATTTTGTATTTTATGTATTACCTGGGTGGGTTTATATGGGAAATAGACATATTTATCTAGTAATATTTTAATTTTCACACATGTGAAATTGTGAGATTAAATGGCTTAAATAATGAGAAAAATGCAGACTAGTCCCTGTTATGTAATGTGCTATAAAAACATTGACAGTATTATTGAATAATTTGTATTTCGTATGTATACTATATTACATAAAATTCATGTATTTTTTCAGACATGGAAATCTGTAGATGCAAAACTGGTTAAAACCCAATTCCCTCATGAAAGAAAGTTGTTTCTTTGTGATGGTTATAAAAATCTATCATTTTCTTATCCATAGGAAATTAAACACTTGGAAATAGGTGGGGCTGAACAATAATAGAGAATGGACAAACTTTTAGATTTCTCTGAGCCATCCACTGTCAACAAACTGAATATATTCTTCATTTTACATTTCCTTGACTATATTTATACATTTATGTATTTATTTTGGGCTCTTTTTGAAAGTCAGTGTTTCCCACCCACATCTGACATAACTCCAGTGAAAATGTGTTGATTCATAATGTAAAGGTCAAAGACAGTAGCAGATTAAAAAAAAAAATCATTGTTTTAAACACAGATAACAATTTAAAGACATTTACCTTTTTAGTCTTAAAGAACATCATGTGCTCTATTCAGAGTAAATGCAAAAAATTGTTTTAGGAGGCCATTTTCTTTCATTATAACATGTTTTTCTGTATTTAATTTTTAGTACAACTTAAACATTAAAACTATATTTTTGGGAAAACAGTTGGTTAGAATGGCTCTGCTGAAAAAAGAAGACAAATGTTGTGCAAACATCTTTTGTTTGTTAACATTTCATTCAGACACATAAATTAGCTTTCTCTACGTAGGTTCTAGTCATGCACTCCCTCTCTCTATTAATTAATTGCTTTTCCCAGTGGATTCTTCCCTTCCTCTCTGGTTCACCAGTGTGTGTCCCTTAGTTATGTATTTTAATATCTGGCCTCTCCTCCCCCGTGCCCCATTCTTTTCCTCATCTGTCTCCCAGCCTCTAGAAAGCTTGATTTTGCTGCCTTGCACACTGGCTTCCCTGCTGCCTCTTGGGAATGGACAGAAGGTAGACCATAGCTGATTTTAGCTGTTTAATTATGAACATAGTCTTTACTTTTTGTTGGTTTGAGGAAGAGAAGCAATTAAAAGCTTTTATCCCACAGACTAGTGGCTGATTAGGAAATAGGCCCTAAATTCATTTATTTGAAAATTCATGGCCAAGATATTATATTTTTATGTTTATATGAAAACACTCTCAGTTTTCCCTTTGTTTTGTTTAGGATTTTATGCCAGGAAAAGGAGTAGAGCAACTTTCCTTTACTGCTAGAAATGAGTCCAAGATCTTAATATATTCTCAATGAACAACAGAGTATTTTTACAGTTATTTGACAGAACATGGTATTTAAATTGGGAAATGTAGGCATTATGCTGCCATAGATTTACAACTATATAAGATGTCTTTGTATGCATATTTCAAAGGAGGAATTATTATCTTATTGATGATTATGATTTCTTAAATTTAGGCAATAATGTTGAAGTCCTCATGAGTGGCAACGTGAGGTGTTACAATATTGTGGTAGAAGCCATGAAAGCATTCCCTGTCAATGAAAAAATTCAAGAAGTGAGTTGCTGCTTGCTCCATAGGCTTACATTAGGTGAGTTTTAATTCTCGTTTAATTCTCATCTATATGACCTAAGTATATATAGCATATGTATGTTTTATGTTGTTGGAAAAGTAACATACTGATAAACATTGGATGGGAATATTGTAAAATTGTCAGTTGCTCTGTCATACTTAGATGGAATTTTAAAAGGAGGGGTAAAAACAGATGTGTAATGCAAGAGAAGTCTTGTTAGTAGTAGTGTATTGAAAGTATCATTATATAAATAGTTGACATATACAAAAGGACAAGCATAGCATGGAGAAAATGCAAAGCACGATGCAGAAGGAATTCGCACCCAACTTAAGTATTAGTACATAACTAAGTATTAGTACATGGCAGAGCTCCTCTGGGCTACTTCTTTCCCCTGCTTTCTCTACGGAGGTTAACTCTCTACAGAGGTTAACACTCTCCAGAACTTTCTGATGACAATTTTTTTTGGTTTTCTAAATATAGTTATACTACATTTGCACATCTCCCTAAATAAAAATGTTAATACTTGCTCGTTTTGTTTAATAAAAATGAAATTATGCTGAATATTGTCCTTTGCAATTAAAACACTATGTTTATGAGACTCAAGTATTTTTTTCATACAGGTGTGTAAAATGATTTGGTGGTTGGTTATATGTTTGAAAATATCTTCTTTTGATTGTTGACCTGTCTTTTCTTCATCTTTACGGTGGCTTCTGTAATATAACTTAATAATTAGTTGCTTTATGATTTACCCTTTTTTATGTACATTAATAAATCTTTTCTTTCCCCTAAAATAATATGGTCTATATTTTATAGCAAATCTTTTTAATTTAAGCACTAAAGTGTTATCTCTGGATTTTTTTTTAATAACGGAGTTCAATTTCCTTTAAAAAATAATATGGAGAGCACAATTTATTATATGGTTCATTCACTTATGAGTGGTGTAATACACTGAATATATATGTAATATATCCATATTTATATGTAAAATGTATCATTTTATGTTTTATATAAAATTTTATGTTTGTTTTTGCAATTTTATTGTGTTGGTTAATTTGATTTGTCTTGGTCCATATCATGTTGTTTAAATTACTATAGCACTGTAAGTCCTGATACCTGAGAAGCTAGTAGATCAAGTCACCATACATTCTACTTCTCTGGGTACAACTTGTCTTTTTTCCTTGGGCCTTAACTATTTCATATAAGTTTCATAAATTACTTGTCTAGTTCCTTGGAAAATTCCATTGGGATTTTAATTGAAATGGCACAAAATATATAGAACAATTTATGAAGAAATTCCTGTGATTTTTTTGTACATCTTGTTAGTTATTTCTAGATATATTTTTGTTATTATAAATGGTGTATCTTTTGACATTGTATTTTTTTATTTTACTTTGTTTTTTTGACTTGTGAAACCTATTTTACTTACTATAAATTTCTCTCTTTTTGCTCAGTCCCTCAACAGTATATTTTTAAACTGTGCGTGCATAAAGAAATGCAAACGATTTTTTTTGTACAGTGGTTGTCATACCTACCTTTCTAAATCTATTAATTCTAACAATCTATTTGTAAATACTCTTAGGTTTTCTATGTTGCAATTATTTAATTTGTTAATAATGACAATTTGGGTTTTTCCTTTTGTTCATTGCACCTGTTATTTCATTTCTGTGTCATCTTGTGTGGCCTGGCATTACTTGCACAGTGTGAATGAAGCAGTGATATAGGCATCCTTGTTTTGATCTTGATTTTAAAGGAAATGCTTAAGTATGTCTCCCATCCAGAATAATGCTTGTTATAACTTTTCAAAGAATTAATCGTGTCCTGTTTGTTTTGTGACAAATAGCTTTTATCAAGTTAAGAAGTTTATTTCTGTTTCTTCTTTGCTTTTATTTTTACATGTGTGCTTTTTCTCCCCTTTATTGAATTTGTTGGTGAGTATTAAATTTTAGTAAATATTAAAAATATATTAAGATTAGTTGTTTTCCTTTTATCTTGATAATATGGAGAATTACACCTACACATTTTCTAATAATAAACTACTTTGTACTCTGGTGATAAAGTTGGTCATTTATTAGATTTTTAAATACTTTTTTTAAAAAAGATGTTTTGCAACTTATATTTTTCGAAATGCAATAAATATATTATTCTGTTAAATAATTTGTTTTCATTTTTAAAATTTTTGTTCAAGTATAGTTGCCTCCATTTTCTTATCACCACTTCCCCCCACCCCTCTCACCCTCAATCCTACCCGCTTTGGCTTTGTCCATGGTTCCTTTATACACAGTCCTTGACAACCCTTCCCTTTCTTTCTCCCATTATCCCCCTCCATCCCTCTGTTTGTTCTGTACTGTCTGTTTCCTTCTTTATTTCAATGTCTCTGGTTATATTTTGCTTGCTTATTTGTTTTGTTGATTAGATTCCACTTATAGGTGAGGTCGTACAGTATCTGTCTTTCACCACCTGTCTTATTTCACTTAGCATAATGCTCTCCAGTTCCATCTATGCTGTTGCAAAGGGTAGGAGCTCCTTCTTTCTTCCTGCTGTGTAGTATTCCATTGTGTAAATGTACCATAGTTTTTTGATCCACTTATTTAGTTATGGGCAGAATCTCTTTTTATGTTCCAATCTGTCAGGTAACTTTTGAATGCCTCTTGTTTGCTCTTTCTTTTCTTTTCTCTTTCTTTTCTTTTATTCTATTTCGTATACCTTTAGTCATTAATCCATAACAATCCATGCTTTGCATTGGATAATTCCCATATAAGAAGTCCTTGGGAATGTAAACTTACTGCTTCTGTACTGACTGCCAGTCTGTCACAGTCTTATTTTCCTGTGCACTTGTCAGCATCTCTTTGAGTTTAGTCCCTGAGAATTCTGAGGACCTAAATTACAGATGTTCCTTCAGAGACGGTGGCCAGGGGCCAGGGCACAGGACTGACCTAGGAGCAGTTTGGAATCTTTTTAAGGTCCAAGCTGAATGCGGGAACCTCTGATGAACAACCCTACCTTGGAGGGAGTCTGAGGCTAGTCTGTTGATGGCAGGGATCCGCACTTTCCTGTGCAACTACTCCGGGTCCCCATTTGCTTTCAGCTCACAGTTTTCTTATTTCGGTTCCCTGTTGAGCTTCCCTGCCCCTTCCTTTCCAGGATTGTTTCAAGGATCAAAAAACAACAGTAGCAACAACAACAAAAAACACAGTCCATTTTATATAAGAAATGACTTTGGAAACTATGAAAGAAATGTTCAAATATCAAGAAATGTTACCATATATCCATACTTACAGATGAGGACCCATTTCAGCAAGCCTGGGTGTGTCATCCGAGATCATGTAGTCAGTAAGGAGTGAAATCAGGCTGAGAACTTAGCTTTCTGCATCCCTAAACAAAAGCATTTCTTCTAAAATGTAGTAGCCATTTACTAGTTTATCTTGTTTATCAGGTGTGATTTTTATTTATTATGTTTTCATTTTATTTCAGGCATGTTTTTTATTTATTATGACTTCATGAAGAAGGATACACCTAGTTGTGCTAGCTAGGTGATATCTGAGAACATTTTAGTGTAATTCAAATATTGATTCCTTAAAAATTGAGTAGCATACTGACATACAATCCTCTGTTTCATGTTCTGCAATTTACTACAGTCAAGTTACAGCTCGTAGCTTGCAGCTTGCACAATTTATATTAAAAATGTGAGTTCATCTTAATCCCTTGAAATGAAATCAGAGGAAGAAGCAGTTTTATTGTTGTGAGTAGAGAAATGGAACTTGATTACCAAATAGATCTATAATGACACATCAAGAGTGCTTGGCATTTACTATTAAAATTAAATAAACCACACAAACTAGCCTATCACTGTAAGCTTTGTGTTGTTCTGTAACTTTTTGAAAATAAAAAACCATCACATTTATCTTCAGATAAGGATACTTTTTTTCTCTCATTTATCTCTTAATAGGTTATTATTTTTTTCCATTTTGTGGCTAGAGAATTTGTCGTCCCTCTTAGAGTTTCAAAAGAAGCTGGATAAAACTTTTAACTTTATCCTCATAATTAAAATGAAAACTCAAAGTCAATAACTAAATACTTAGCATTTGTCAAATTATGTAACATAATCATGGGATTAATGCATTTAAAAGCCTTCTACAATTTACTACATACTTTTAAATAAATTACCTGAAAATAAAATAAGGTTATTCTACTGGCGTTTGCCCAGAGTCACACGGTTGGCAGTGGTGGGGTACCGACTGTTGGTGGCGGCATGGGAATACTAGTAGGGAGAAGAACCAAGTTGTGTAAATTGATAAGAGTAGAAGAGAACCTTTTTCAAATGACTCCAAGATGGGAGATCACTAATTTTCGGGAGTACATCTGTTTAGTGGGTGAATATGGAAGAGGCAAGAACATACAAAGGTATTGGTGCAGAAGAGCTATGCCTGGTAAAACTGCCTTTAGATTTTGAAACCGTAGATTGATATTTAGTGTGGGCTTTAGGTATTTTATGACATAGGATCCTTTTCACTTCCAGCCTGTGTCTTAGGAATCATTTAGTTACACTTATGGCTAAATAGGAGTTTCATTCTTACTTCCAGAAGGAAACCTGGCAACTGTTAGTGGGCTACACATAAGCCAAATGGAAGGAGGCACATCTTTCTGGAAGATCATTTATACATTTTTTTCTCTTAAGGATTTAGATTTTTAGATGATGTTGTATATTCTCAGCAGAATGAGTATAAAAAGTGTGGAACTTCTGGGTTGGGTTAAAGCTGTTGAAAAGTTTGCTTAGTTTTCTTCTGAGATTTTAGCAGACAAGATCAAGTAATGATAAGTGCGCCAATGGGTTTTCTTAGTCATGTTCCATTAAGTGAAAGAAGGATGTTTCAGCAAAAGTATTCAGTGGCAAGGGAGGGTCGACTCCCTATCTTTTAGAAGGCAGGAAAATTAAGCTATTGTGTATGATGAATGTTGTGCTGCTATGCATAACAGACACCTCACTGTTTTTTATATGATGAGGACGTGAGGAGTCAAAGAACACAAAGTTAATATAACCCAAACATATCATTATATTTGCCCAAAGTAAGAGTATTGCACGACTGCATGTACTAAATTTTCAAAACGTTATGCGATTCTATTAAACTATTTTAATTAAAGTAAATCCATGGTTTAATGGCATTAAAATATTCATCACTACCTAAATTTACTGATTTAAGTACTGTTATCTAATTAAAGATAATTTCAGATCCATGAGTGAGAACTCCGCTGATCTCTCACTTAACTTTTAGGTAATTTTTTCAATATCCTGGTATTAAACGAGGTGCACGAGTTTGTGGTGAAAGCCGTGCAGCAGTATTCAGAGAATGCGACATTGCAGATAGCAGCGCTCGGCTGCTTAGCGCTCCTCAGTAAGTACCTTTATGGGAAAGGAAGCCCTTACCCGGTGCACGATCCCGATGTTAACATTCTAACAAGAAAGTCATATGTAGAGGAGGATCCCTGAAATGCCCTTTCTGTCCTAATGTAATTCATTTTCTAATAGAGGACACTTTCAAGGAAACTAACCTTTCCCAAGTTTATACATCAGTAGATAGATCTTTGATTTGACTTTGCCATGGGGCAGCTAATCTCCATTAATCTCCCTCTAGTCCATTAGTTTTGTTTGATGCCCTCGTCCTCATTTGATCATTTATTTAGATGGGATAGTGTATTATGAGGCATGTACTATATTAGAAAGGTCTTTTTAATTAACCAAGGCCACTACTAAAGACTATCTCACTCTGTTAATAATGTTTCAAAATAGGGACTTAGAGTTGGTCATTCAAACTGTAAGTAAGACATATATTTATATTTTTTTCAAGCTGAGACCATTTTCTTAAATCAAGACTTAGAGGAGAAGAGTGAAAGTCAGGAGAACGATGATGATGAGGAAGATAAATTGTTTTGGCTAGAAGCCTGTTACAAAGCGTTAACGTGGCACAGGAAGAACAAGCATGTGCAGGTTGGACTCCTTCATAAATATTACAGTTATTCAAAATTGTTTGTTCAATGATTTATTTTTTGACAGTTTGTTTTTTCTCCTCCAATCCAGGAGGCTGCATGCTGGGCCCTAAACAATCTCCTTATGTACCAAAACAATTTGCACGAGAAGATTGGAGACGAAGATGGCCAGTCAGTTGTTTTAATTTTATATGCTAGAAAATTGCAGTTATATTTTTAATCAATTCATAGAAAGTGCCATAACTGCACATTTTATTAGAAATATTTTTGACATAGGCATTTATGTTTTAAGTTCTGCCACAAAATGTTGATTCCATTGCCTTCAGTAGTTGGTAAAAGAGTGTGTGTTTGAGGGTTATTGCTGAGACATTTGGAATCAAGAATAACTATGGATTATCAAGAAAGAAACCTTCCAATTTTATGGCCATGTATTTAAAAATGTCATATTAATTAATCTCAGGTGATAGAAATCTCAGAGCCATCTGTGACCTTTTCTGCTGCAGTGACTAGCCAGCAGCTTGTCAATATGAGGAATTAAATGTGGTTAGAAGCCTCCTATAGTGATTTCCGACTTGCAACTGCAGTGCTGACCTGCCTTGTCTTCAGAGCATCGCCTGTAGCCCACAGCTCTTGAGAAGGCTTTCTATGGGAGTGCTATTCAAGCATCATAGAACCAGCCCTTGCTTCCAAAGATACAAACTGTAAACATGAAATCTGTGCATATCAGATTTGTAGCAGGGCCACAAGCCATGTCTTGTGGCAGCTGCTTACATTCGTGCTGTTTGCTCTAGATTTTAAAATTTGGATGACTTATCTTGGAAACTTAAATAGCAATATTCTACATCTGAAATCCGGACAGCCTGTTTGCATAGTGATCTACTGGCAATCAGAAGAGAATTATTTATATATATATATATCTAATTAAACATCTCTATTTTGAAAGGAAACAGTAATCCTTTTTCACTTTGAGCAATTTTTTCAAGAGGTTAGGGTAAGGTAGTTTCATGTTGCAGTAATAAATCATATTTCATAGCACACTGATCCCTCAATATCTATAAGAATCTTTAAAATAAATGCATTACTAAAAGAAAATGTCTTTCCTCTACATTTAGAAAACTCACACTGCTTTTTTATAATTTTTTAGTTTTCCCTTCTTGCTTCCATTATATTCTTTTCTCATTTCATCTTTTTTTTTAATCTTAAGTACCTCTTCCTAGAGTTGCTAAGTCTTTTTTACCCTCTACTGCTTATCAACTTTGAAGAAACAGAAATACTAATTTATTAGTATTTAGTGGATTTAAATCTAACTTTTATTATATAAAACTATTTAACTAGAATTGACTCTTTTAAGTGGAGGTGACATAAAACATTTATATGCCCTTATTTTTTTGTTAGAGAGATTAGACAATGATAAATGAATGTTTGAGATAATGACTAAAAAGATTGTTTATTGACATTGTGGTTGACTTTGTGAAAGGTTCCCAGCTCACAGGGAAGTGATGCTGTCCATGCTGATGCATTCTTCATCAAAAGAAGTATTTCAGGCGTCTGCAAATGCATTGTCGACTCTCTTAGAACAAAATGGTAAGGGGTGCACTGTAGTTTTTAATAAAAGGAAGCATATTTGATGTTTTTAAACTATAAAAACAATATGTTATAAAGAATGTAATATGTATATGTACCTGATGTACGAGGGTGACCCGAAAAAAACCCCAAAATTATCTTCTGGAGGGCAGGCCCCTTATACTACAGGATTTCCCACTAGTTGAGTGTTCCATTAGCCTACCTGTATCAGTGTAACAGCTGGTGGTGTTATGAGAAGCTGTGTTTGGCTTCAGTGAATTTTTTTGAAGACTCTATCAGTGTATTTGCCCATTTCATGATGGGTGATTTACGAGTGCACCTGCCCACACCATACTGAGTGTTCAGCAGTTTTTGACCAAAAACAGCATGACCCCTGTGCCCCACCCTCCCTATTCATCGGATCTTGCCCTGAGTGACTTTTATTTGTTTCCTTGGATGAAAAAAGTCCTCAAAGGGAAATGTTTTGCTGATGTGGAAGAGGTGAAACAAAAACAGCAGAAGCAGTAAAAGGCATCAAAATCGATGAGTTCAAAAACTGTTTTGAGCAGTGGAAAAACTGTTTCAATAGGTGCATTGCATCAAATGGAGAGTACTCTGAAGGTGACTGAAGTTTAAACCAGTGAGAATAAACACACAATTTTTTAAAATAAAATAAATACTGTTTTTTTGGGTCCCGCTTGTATAAGTATGTACATATATATGTAAGTATCATATCTATATCTGTATTATCTATAACAGATATAGATGTAAAAATGAAGGGGAAAATGAACATTTTGATGCATTTCTCCTGGACTTCTATATATCTAATCACACATGATATATACAATATATTTTCCATTTTTTTTCAGAAATGGGATCATATTATACTCTTTTATAAACAAAGTTTATAAAATTTTTATAACATTTTTCATGTTGATAAGTATAAATTCTTACATTATCATTTTTAATGGCTCTGTAGTTTTCCAAAGTATGCCTGTATTCTATTTTATGAACCAGTTTCTTGTTGATAGACTTTTAGCTTGTGCTTAGTGGGATTTTTTTGGGTACCTATAATAAACACCAAATGGTTACTTTAAAAAAATTTTTGCTTTATATACTGTTCCTGTTATTTTATTTAAAAAACTTTCTAGATATGGAATGGGTAAAGGGATTATTAATCATTTTAAAATCTGGTAACATTAACCATTATACATTTTTATTTAAAATAGTCTGTCACATGTAAGTCTTACAGCTTTGTATTATTAAGGAGAGAAACAATGGCTGTTAAAGCTTTGGAAAGCTCTTGAGGTTTAAAAATGAGTCTCAGTCTGTTCAGATTTCCACCCTCATGAACAAGAAATACTACAGAAAATCTTGGGGAAAAACCTCATTTTAAAGTTGTTGGAACTTGGCAGGCCTTGCAGGGTATTTCTGGAGGAAAAAAAAAAGAGAGAAATACTGAAAACCTGAAACAGGGACTAGTGTAGTAGATCCTGGGTAGAATGAAAGGAATAAAAAAACTTCCTCATGCATGTTGCTTATGCTGTTACAGAGGTCAAATCCAGAGGAAAATCATTTCTTCAGTTTTCTTCCTTTCTCACTCCACATCTCAGATAGCACTTTAATAAAAGACTTGGGCTGGTAGGAGCCCTTAGAGACAGAAAGGGGGTGCCCCTGGGACTAATGAATCATCGGGAGTGGTAAGAAAGGGAATTGCTCTTCTAGAATTCCCATCTTCTGTTGCACAAAGGCTGGATAGGGGTTTCACTCCTGAAAATGGGGACTTGACTGTTTCTGTGTGAGGCACCCAGCCTTTATCACGTACAAACAGCATGTGTTGGTATTGCCATCCCTAACCACCTGGAAAACCTCACTGATACGCTGACTAAACAACCATGATTTTGTGAGATTTGGGCTGCTTATTGTGGCGTCTAAAGATCAGTTACATTTGTAGTCAGTCTTGATGTCTTTCTTCGGAAACAGTTCTCTGTTCTTTCTGGTTACTTCCTTCATTGATCTTGGCTACCTGCCAGATAAACTTCCCTCAGATCCCTTTGTTTTGTTATTGGAGTCCTGCCTTAGGAAAGAATTAAGGCATTGAGCAGCTCATTCATGAACCTGCAGGGACAACTTCTTGTTGAAAGACACTTGAGACCACTGGGTGAGCAGGAATGAATATGCTTTTCTAGAAAAATGACTGGGCTGGCAGCTGGAAGAATTGGGTTCTGCCACTATGGTTGCAAGGCGAAGGATCAAATGTTGTGTGTGACATTTTTCATTTAATTAATTAACTCAGTTAATATTTATTGAGCTTCTGCTTTGTGCCACACAATGCCTGAGGCACTTGGGATGCACCAATTACATAAAAATCCCAGGCTCGTGGAGCTTAAACTCTAGTGGGGAAGATAGATAATAAGGCTAAACAAAACTATCTGATATGTAAGGTAGCTAAGGAAGAAAATGAAGTAATTGCTGGAGAACATATGTAAGGGTTCAGAGGAGATGAAATTGTGACTGGGCAGCCTTGACAGGAGGTGACTATTGGAGGAAAGACCTGAAGGAAGCTGCGTGTTGTTACTGGCCTTTCAGAGCAGATAACTTATCACTAAAATGGAATGGATGAGGTCAAGAGTATTATGTAGATAATTGATAAGTGAGATGAAATGTATAAAATGCTCTGTAAACTCTAACATGATTCTGTGATAGAATTTCTTTTCTTAGGTCTGGTGTTTCATGAAATTTCTGTTCCCAGTTTTCAAGTCGCAAGTTAGGTTAATGTCCAGGACAGTGGCTGTTAAAGTGTGGTCTTTGGACCAGCAACATTGCCCAGGAACTTGTTAAAAATGTAAATTCTAGAGCCCCATATAAACCTGCTGAATCATAAATCCTGCAGTTGGGACCCAGTTAATTTGTATTTTCACAACCTCGCAGGTGACTCTGAGGCACATATAACATGTGAGAACTGCTTGTCTAGAATAACTTCTATATTTTAAAGTATCTCCCTGGTTAGAATTTAACCACTTTAGGAGTGATTATTAAAACTTCTGATGTAACTAGTAAAATAACCAATTTCTTATCACATTTTCATGTATGATAGTCTAGATGTTTTAAAAAGTATGACTTTTTCAGATTTTGGCTGTAATTTAGAATGCATATATCACTTCCACTTATTTTTGAGTTTTGTCCTCTTTTCTGACTTTCCTAATTTGAGATTGATAACTTATTTTTCAAAATACTAAAGTTAAAAGTTTTCAGTTTCCTCTTCTACTGCTTTCAGAGTATTGAATTATGCTGTATAATGTTGGAATTGATATTTGTGTATGGAGGTTTCAAAACAGTTGATATTTATGTGGAGACGTTAAGACACTGGATTTGCATTTAGTGAAGAAAGTTTATTGGAAAAGGAAAATTATTCTGTAATCATTATTATTATGATACGGTTACTTTACATATAAAGTAAAATTAGTTGTAAAGCATATCTGTATGTTTCTTAAGCCTTGATATTACTTTGTGAAAATATGTAATTATTTATGACCTCTATTGGGGCCTTTCATTCCTTTGCACATGAAGGCACACACCTGTAACTTACTCCCACATTACTGGTGTCTAGTATACCTAATGTCTTAGCTCTGTATAACTACAGTTCTCTTGTGAAAATGTTTTAAGTATTAGAACAAAATATAAGTTTCATTCTTGTTTCGGAGGGTATTATTTTCAAACATTATTCTGCAAAACCGCTCTTTTCACAAGACTAGGGTACGGTGATTACATAGGTACCAGACTACTCTATGAATTAAACTCTTAAAATTAAAACCTCAACAAATGGTTCATAAGTGAAAAACAATTGGAAATGGTATATGTTACAAAGAAACAAACATTAATAATCTTTAAATTGCTAATGAAATATAAATTACATATGTATTTGTGTATACTTATGATTTTGGACTATCTTAGTATTCTGTGTCTTATTGCAATGTGCGTTCATTTCCACAAGTAACATTAAAAAAATCTTGTAGTTAATTTCAGGAAAATCTTGTTGTCAAAAGGAATATACTTGAATGTGTTGGAGTTAATGCAGAAGCACATACATTCTCCTGAAGTGGCTGAAAGTGCCTGCAAAATGCTAAATCATCTTTTCGAAGGAAGGTAATATAGATTCATAAACTTATGCAGAATATATAATATTGGATAAGGTAGAGTAGCAATATTTCAAGCATATTTCTGAAAATTAAAAAAGGCATTTGAAAATCAAAACATTGTGTAATATAATATCATATCACGATATATCATAGACTTAGTTATCTGAACATTGAAAAGGATGGTAGCGATTGTAAAAATATGTTGAAGGTTGGTTTTTGTGCTTCATGCTTGGTGTTGACCATATTTTGCAAAATACCAATTAGCACATAACCTTAAATAGTGTTTCAAATTATTGTGTGTGAGAAGTATAAAAGTTTGAATCAGGATATGGCTTCTAATTGTTGCTTTTCCACAACTAATATTTATGATTGTCCTGTTTGAAATAACCGTGTTTTCTCTTCCTGCTTATTCCTTAGCTGGGGAAACTTTTATTCACAGCCATTCCAAGTCCTGCGATGTTAAGATTACATGGCTGGTTAGTGACACAACAGAGATGAGATCTGAGGGTGGGTGATGGGGCAACGGGATATGCTCAGTGTCTTTTTGCATTTTATTATGCCAAAGAATGTGAGGTAACTTTGTCATAGTGTAAGGAAATTCCCAACAAAAATAGGCTACGTAGAAACCTGTCATGCGTGAAAAAACAAAAAGGGCTTGGGTGTTGCAATAAAAACTGATTTTGTGTCCTGGTCTTCCCACTAATTTGAACCAACTATTTCTTCTCTAAACTTCAGGTACCTCATTGGTAAAGAAAGATAATAATAATCTCATAAATTATAAGTTCATAATATGAGTTGAATGAATTAATTTAAAAACAGAGATTAGGATAATCCCTGGTGCATTTTGAAGCACTCTATACATCATAGGTATTATTAATACTGCTATTAAATATGAATAAATGAATATACCATGAGGAATTGTGTGCAGCACGTCTATAGACTTATAAGGAATGGCATTATATTTTTTATTGTCAATCTAGCTAACCTATTTATGTTTATATTCTATATGTCATATCTTTGAGTTGTATTTCTTTTATTTAAATGTTGCTCTTGAACATTTAAATGAAGCTTATTTTAAATGACAACTTTTTATGGCTGCGGATGTGTATAAAATGAGGCAAAAACACAGTGAAGTTACCTATAGTTTAATATTTTGTAGATTCTGAGCAATTAATGTTTCTGGATATTTTGTCACATGTAACATGCATACAGTTCCAGTCCTGGAGATGCAAAGTTACGTTTAAAAACAGTCCTGTCACTGTAAACTTATTGTCTAGTTGGAGAGACTGGTATATCAACAGATAATTGCAATACAATGTGATAATGCAATGACAGTGATGTGTAAAAGGCATAGTGGTAAGAACCCAGCTGGGGTTACCAAAGGAGGGAGGCTACAAAGAAGGGATATGCTTAAACTGGAATTTTAAAGTGGAAAAGAGGGACTCTATCTCAATGGCCATGAAACCATGCAAAGCAAGGACATGGTTCTTACTGAATAATATTCAGCCATAAAAAAGAACGAAACAGCATTATCTGCAATAGCATGGATGGACCTAGAAGGTATTATAAGTGAAATAAGACAGTGAAAGACAAATACCATATGATCTCACTTATATGTGGAATATAAAGAATAATATAAACAAACAGAACAGAAATAGATTCACTGATACAAACAAGAGACTGATAGTTGCTAGATGGGAGGAGGGTTGGGGGACTGGATGAAAATGGTGAAGTGATTGAGAAGTACAAATTGATGGTTACAAAATAGCCATGGGATATAAAGTACAGTTTAGGGAATACAGTTGACAATGTTGTAATAATAGTATGGTGCTAGACAGGTACTTGAAATATTGGGGGAACCACTTTGTAAAGTATTTGAATACTAATATGAAATAATATTGAATGTAAACTATAATTGAAAATAAAAAAATAAAATTAGGAAGGAATAGCTAAAATACCTTAAAGAAGTCAAGACTTTAAAGCAAACAAAACTAATTAGAATACTACGTGGCTTTAAAAGGGAACTTCCGGCCAAGATGGAGGCTTAGATAGATACGCTTTGCTTCCTCACACAACCAAAGAAGGACAACAACAAATTGAGCAAGTGGCATTTCTCCCTCTCTGCCCTCCCCTGCCCCAGACAGCACCACAAAGCAGCAACGTGGGTTGCCCTCCCCTGGTGAATACCTAAGGCTCCATGCCTTACCGTGTAACAGGAGCGCCTAGGCAAAGAAATGTGACCCAGATGAAAGAACAGATCAAAACCCCCAAAATAGAACTAAGCGACAAGGAGATAGCCAACCTATCACATGCAGAGTTCAAAACACTGGTAATCAGGATGCTCACAGAAATGGTGGGAGTATAGAAGCAAAATGGAGGAAAAAATGAAGGCTATGCAAAGTGAAATAAAGAAAAATATACAGGAAACCAACAGTGGAGGGAAGGAAACTGGGACTCAATGGAACGATTTGGAACAGAGGGAAGAAATAAACATTTGACTAGAACAGAATGAAGAAACAAGAATTCAAAAAAATGAGAGGATTAGGAATCTCTGGGACAACATTAAACGTTCCAACATCCAAATCATAGGGGTGCCAGAAGGAGAAGAAGAGCAAGATATTGAAAAGTTATTTGAAAAAATAATGAAGGAGAACTTCCCCAATCTGGCAAAGGAAAGAGACTTCCAGGAAGTCCAGGAAGCTCAGAGGGTCCCAACGAAGTTGGACCCAAGGAAACACACACCAAGGCACGTCATAATTGCATTACCCAAGATCAAAGATAAGGAATCTTCAAAGCAGCAAGAGAAAAGGAAAGAGTTACCTACAAAGGAGTTTCCATAAGATTCTCAGCTGATTTCTCCAAAGAAACCTTATAGGCTAGAAGGGGCCTGAAAGAAGTATTCAAAGTCATGAAAGGCAAGAACATACATCCAAGATCACTCTAGCCAGCAAAGCTATCATTTAGAATGGAAGGGCAGATAAAGCGCTTCCCAGATAAAGTTTATCATCACCAAGCCCTTATTATATGAAATATTAAAGGGACTTATCTAAGTAAAAGAAGACCAAAACTATGAACAGTAAAATGACAACAAACTCACAACTTTCAACAACTGAACCTAAAAACAAAAACAAAAACAAACTAAGCAAACAACTAGAACAGGAACAGAATCACAGAAATGGAGAGCACATGGAGGGCTATCAGCGGGGAGGGGGAGGGAGGGAAATGGTGGGAAAAGTACAGGGAATAAGAAGCATAATTGCCAGGCACAAAATAGACAGGGGGAGGTTAAGAATAGTATAGGAAAGGGAGAAGCCAAAGAACTTTCAAGTATGACCCATGGACATGAACTTGGAAGGGGGGGAATGCTGATGGGAGGGGCGTGCATGGTGGATGGGAATAATGGGGAGAAAAGAATGGGACTACTATAATAGTATAATCAATAAAATATATTTACAAAATTAAAAAATCAATTAACATAAAAAATATATACTATGTAAGAAGTCTGGTGGTGGTGTTCTGGAAGAGGCAGGTGGTATGATGGAAAAAACTGTTGTCTTGGTGGTCAGGTGAGTGTGCATTACAGCCCTGGCTCTGTCACCTTCTAGTGGTAGGACCTTGAGAGTTAACCTCTGTCAGCCTGAGCTCTTCATCTGGAAAATGGGAATAATGACATCTACTTTTGAGGGCTGTTGCAAATAACCCACGCTTAGATCATATGGAAGTTATTAAATAAGTTGTTAAATAAGTTGGAAGCTTGAAACTAAATAAAAGAATTCCCAGGTTACTGTGAATTCAACTCCTTGAGGTTAATTAATTCAGGAATAATTAAAATTATGTGTGCTCTTGTAACTGAATCCAAATGCATTTTCATCTAACCTTTTCTGATAGTATATATTGGTTATGTTTCCATGCACTTGTTTCAAATTGGTGCTTATACAATGAGGTCAGTTTGTATTTTTAATAAGTATTTCAATATTGTATCTCCAGTAACACTTCCCTGGATATAATGGCAGCAGTGGCTCCCAAAATAATAACAGTTATGCGAAGTCATGAGACATCCTTATCAGTGCAGCTGGAGGCACTTCGAGCCATTTTACATTTTATAGTTCCAGGTAAGTTACATAATTGATTGTGGGATGAGATAACAATTTAAATAGATTTTTGACTTGCCATAAGTATTCACTTTCTTTTTTAAAAAATATGTAATCTTTAGTATATTTTTTCCATTATCATTTAGTCCTCTTATCCCTTTCTGCCCCTAGCAGTCACCACCCTGTTTTCCATGTCCATGGTTGTTTTGTTTTTTTTTCTCAATTCCTCCACCCCCTAACTTTCTTGGTAAAAATTAAAGGACCATTTTCTGCCAAACAAATGCAAATCTTCCCACTAATCCAAAAATAAAGGAAAATGATGTGAAAGAGATTAATTTATAAGGAAATTTAATAAGAAAATTCAGTAATTTATTTACCTGAGAAATAATTACAGTATAATGTGTGGAGCTTTACTTCCGAGAACAGAGCCCATCTCTAATAGTTCTTTTCTATTACTTTTGGCATCACTGAGGCCAAGTTATTTTTGTTTTGTTTTTATCTGAACTATAAAAATAGCTAACTAATTGTCACACTTCTCTTGGCTCGTTTTAGCCCTTTAACTCTGTTGCTGAATTAATCTTTCTCAAAAATAACCCTGTGGCTTTTACTCATTAACCTCAGTAGTTTCCATCCCCACCTTTACTTCCTATTTACATCTCTTGTGACCTTATTTGTCCTTCGGAGCCCATTGAAAACATCTGCTCCTCCATTTATTCAACACATATTGATTAAGTGCCTCATGTTCTACATTGTGATGGCTACAGAGGTATGAAAGATAAGTGAAAATACAGCAAGCATGATTGTACTATATTAGGAGCTCAGAGGTACACAGATATGTAAATAATTAATTTTTAAACAGTATGAGAGGAGCTATTAAAGATATTTGTATAAAGGCTGTGATAATACTGATGGAGGCATAAATAATTTATTAAAGGAGTAGGTGAGAGATTGTGATTGAGGTTGAAGGGTGAGCTGGGCTGACCTGTTAGAAAGGTCAGGAAGGACACTGTGAGCAGAAGGGGAAAGTGCACGTGGTCTGGAGTGAGTGATGCGTGGAACAGGGAGCGGTGCCCGGGGGTGAATGTGGGAGGACAGGCAGAGGCTGGCAAGTGAAGGACCTTCAGTGCAACACTGAGGAACGTGGGCTTTATTAGTGGAAGTCAATTCAGATTTTTAAAGGTGTTTAAAAATTGTTTTATTGTGACCTAATCTGCAATTTATAACAGTAGCACTGTAGTGTAGAGGAGAGCCTGATTACAGGGGATTGGGTTGGAGGGGGTAATAGGTTGGCAAGACATGGAGAGGGCCCTGCAATGCAGGAGAGGATGGAAGCGTAGGAGATACATTTGCCATGACTTTCTGATTATTGATATCAGGGATATCAATATTCTTTTTGGTTCTGTAAAGTTTTGAAGTTTTTGGAACCTAGATTTTTTCCTTTTTAAATGAAATCCTCCTAAACCTTCCATTGTCTGTCATCAGATAGGTTACTTTATATTTCTGAGTAGGAGTATAGTCAGTAATAGAGTATAAATATTTTCTAGGATGGGCTTTATTTAGTCATTTACTTTTAATCCCTGATACGTTGACCAAAAACAACTATTCAGTAAATATTTGGGTGGCCAAAAAGTCTGTTTTTTTTTCTGTAAGATGGCTGTAGTAGAGCTTAGTTGTCTTTAGCTTTATTTAAAACAATTTTGTTATATTGTGATGACTGGCATATCAGTGTACATTTAAAAAAACATCAGAATTGGTGAGTTTTTTTGTAGCCATTTTAATATTGAAGATACAAGAAAATATACAACATTTTCAGTATATTATGCTTTATTATTTCAAGAAAGGTAAATATGCAACTGAAACACACACACATAAACATTTGTGCAGTGAATGGAGAAGGTGCTGTGACTGATCGAACATATCAAAAGTGGTTTGCGAAGTTTCACGCCGGAGGTTTCTTGCTGGGTGATGCTCCAGGGTCGGGTAGACCAGTTGAAGTTGATAGTGATCCAATTGAGACATTAACTGAGAACAATCAACATTATACCAATGCAAGTGATAGCCGACATAATCAAAATATCCAAATCAATAAAGTTATTGGTGGAAATGAAAAATGTGTCATATTTTATGGGAAAAAACATACAGACTTTTTGGGCAATTCAATATATTTTGAATTGAATCATGGTGTCCCATTTATAGTTACCAGTCAACTTTTCAGACAATTTAACAGAGGTAATTTTGCTCAAAAATGTTACTGTGAGCGTTTTTAAAAAAATTTTGTTTTAGATTGCAAAAACTGAAATAAAACAAAACTCTTCTGATTATCCTTAAAGGTGTCAGCCTTATTTTTCTGAAGGTGGATTTGAGTTTTAAAGAGAGCTAAAAGATATTTAGAACCAGATATATTAGTTAATAAAATCATACTCTTTTAGATAAAGACAAGTGTCAAATATAATTTTTTTTCTTATAATGTTCTTAGATTGACCTGAAGCAGTATTGATAATCAATAATTATTTAGAAGTTTAAATGTTGTATTTAAATGATAAATTAAATGACTTATTTACAGTGATGTTTAGATGTATTAAATGGGTGCTCTTGAAAATAACTTTAGAATTATACTTTATGTGTAAAAACATATATTAATAGGCACATTTTATAAGTATATCAATATATAAATACATTTCTCTGTTAGATAAAGGCTTAATCGGCTGCTGTACTGTATACTACCGTATCATGTTCACATTATACCACACTGTGCCACAACACATCTTACAGCACAACACTGTCACTTCTCATGTTGTTCTGTGTATCAGTTAGTAACTATGGTATCAGTACTCCAGTAGTTTTGAGGTTGAATATGATTCCGATCTGAACATGTTAATTGATATGCTTTTAAGATATCTGGATGTACACATACTTATTTATTAACTAGGCCATATTCAAATTTCCTTAATTGTAACAAAGATGTTCATTACAGCAAATCTGTGTAATTCAGCCTCCCATTTAAGACCACATATTGTCTCTGGTATTATGGCTCTTAAGTGTATTTCAATGTAGTGCAGTTCAATTTCTTCTTTTTTTTATGCCAATAACCTATTGAAGTGATTGAAACATTGCTTTAAGGAAATCATAGTCAAGACCCAGTTATTATTTTTATATTAAAAAAATT